>PITA01001278.1:0-204887 GCA_004023965.1 Spilogale gracilis
GGGCAGAGGGCCCTGAGCAGGTGTCCCTTCCTCTTCCAGCCCCGGTCCCCACTCAGGTCTCCGAGTCCGGCATATTTTATTTTTTCTAGGAAAAGAATCTCATCAGTCTCTACCTGACTCCCTGCTCATCTTCGTCATATTCCGTCCTGGGTCCCCCAACCCTGTCCACCCAAACTTGCCCCTGCGGTCCTTGCAAAACCTCTCCGGTGTAAATAATGTCATGCACTTCAGAAACCAGGGTTCTCTGGAAGTGGGGGGCATGGAGAGGAATCTCAGTCAGCAGTCATTAACTCTGCCATTCTGGGTATATATATTTTCTTGACGGTTCTCCCCTTGCTAAGCTGGCATGCTCAGTTGCCCTCTAATAGGCATAAGTATTGTTTTGTACAAAAATGGTCAGATCACAGCAATAATCGGCTTGTGGGGTACTGTGTTTATAACTTAGATGTGGTTCCAGGCATGATGAAATAGATATCTGTATTTTCCCCAGTGTAATTAATTGCTTCAAGTAACTAGTTCCGATGCAAAGTGGGAAGCTCTTTTCCTCCCCCAGCGTATACATTTATGCTGTGTAACTAGATATTGAGTATTAGAAGAAAACAGATAGGTTTTTCCCTCCAAATCAATGTTATAATTATGATTGCAATTTTGAACAAAGGCACACAGAGGTCATCAATATAAAAATGACTAAAGCACTGTGATTATCAAATATAAGAAAACCATGCTTTATTGCATAGACATTCTGAGTGGGAAGAATCCAGATATGGGTCATTTGGTGGGTACCCTCACTTTACTGGTACGGAATCTGGGACCGAAAGAGGTTGTGATTTGCCGGAGGTCACACAGCTGACAACTGCTGGGGTCAGGGTCAGAACCAACGACTTCTGACCCCAGCACCCCCTCTGCCAAGGTCTCCCTCATGAAATTCTTTAAAAATAAAACACTGAGGCAGCTCTTGGCAAGATGCCCACCTTATCCTCATCCTAGGCATAGGCTAGACTGTCCTTCTCAGTCCCCTTAAATCTTTGTGTGGCCATGTGACTGAGTTCCGGCCACAAGACATGGGCCTGGCTCCTAAACTCTGTCCCACGATTTTCCATGTTGGCTCACCCCCACTGGCCGGCCAGACGCCGAGGACCCGGCAGAGGACTCCAAGGACCCCGGCATTGGCCGAGAAGACGGCATTGGCCGAGAAGACGGCAGGGCACCCGTTCAGACCACAATGAACAGGAGTGAATGAGAAAGAAACTTTTGGTGGGCAAAACCAGTGATTCTGAGGATCATTTGCTAAAGCACTTAGCCCATCCTGACCATCACAAGCGACAAAAATGTTGCGTTGGTAACGATTACAACACATACTCAATGAGGTCAATGACTCTCCTAAGAGAGTTTGCGGCTCTGACCTGAAAGGGGGTTAGCTGAGTGTTTCCGAGTGTTGGGTCTGGGACCAAATGCCCCGTGTTGGAACCCCGGCTCTGCTACTCACTGACTGCATCACACTGGGTGGGTCACTTCATCTCTCTCCCTGGGGCTCAGTTTTCTCATCTGTTAAATGGACTTGATTATAGTAGGCGGTTGTGAAAACTGAGTCAGTAGATGTAGAGCTTCTCAGAGCCCAGCCTGGCCGTACCTGGGAGCCCTCATAATCTGACCCCGAGCAAGCAGGCTGGCCCAAAGAAACATCCCTCAGCTCCTGAGATCGTAATGATTTTGTTTGCCTTTTTAGAACTGGGATGGTTCTGAAGTCATGGCTTTGACTATATGGGCCTCCTTTAAAAGCATTTCCCCCTCCTTTCTCTAGTTTTTCTGTAGTAAGTAGATTCTTTCTAAATTATTCCACTTATCATTCTTCTTTAAAGCAACTGGTTCAGAATTAAAATACATGCAGGGGTGAGTCAGAAGCAACATTGTCAGGATGTGGATAGGTCTACTCACCCTCTCTCCACAGATCCCAGGTCACAGGGCAGAGCGGGACCCCCTCCTTCCGCACCCCCGACACCACACCTTCCTTCCTCTCCTCGCTCCCTCCTTTGCTCTGTCTGTCAGTGGACTAATGTGCCCCCAGCACGTGCTGCTCCTGTCCTAGGCACTGCAGACCCCGTCACACATAACATAGGTGTGGTCAGACCACTTACAGTGTGAAGGTAGGTAACAGACAGACGAGGCTTCAAACAAATAAACGGAGCGATGTTGTTAGTGCTCTAAGGGATTAGCTGGCTTGGTGGGTGGAGATGACTTTGAACAGAGGTGCGAGGAAGGGCAAGAATCCAGTTGTGTCCAAAGCTCTGAAGGGGGGGAAAGAGCTCTGTTGACCCTGGGAAAGGAGGCTGCCGGGGCCCAGGAGACTGTGAGCACCCAAGGTGAAGGATGATTTAAGCTGGGCAGCTCTGGCTGCGAGTACAGAGGGCGGAGAGTGGACAAAGAGGCAAAGAAAGGGGCCTGGGAAGTACAGAGGCCCTTAACTCTGTCCCCACTGTGATCGCATTTGCCCGAGCCCTCAGACTGGCTCCTAGTTCCTCCTTCCTCCAATTCATCTTTCTAAAGTCTATAGGTGGTCATGTCCCTCTGCTCAACCCTGGTTCTTCATCTCTTACCTGGTAATTACAGCTCTTTTGCAAGGAGGACAAATCACTTGTGATCTGGTCCCTCCTACTATCCCCGCCTCATCTCCCACCACTACCCTTATGACCACATCTTCCAGAATTCGCTAGAACATTCCTGCTCTTTCCCTTTGTCTTGCTGCATGCACACACGGTTCTATCTGCCTGGAATGTCTTCTCACCTTCTTCCCTCGGCCCACTCATGGGAGAACTCCGTCCCTCATTCTCCTCTGGGAGGTCCTCTGGGACTCTCAGTCCTCCCCCCACAAGCTCCCTCACATTGATTTCTTTCTCTTCTGAGCCCTCAGAGAGCCAATAACATCCCACAATCCTTATCTTACTGTATGACAAAGATTTGTTTTCTCTAAAAAATGATAAGAATACAGAAAAGTACAAAAAGTCATCTACATTATTTTCTATACATATATTAATATACACAGGACTTGGGATTTGTTTCTCTCACACTCATGCAAGCTCCTACATGGGAGTGATTCTTACTCATCTGTTCAACGTGACACTCTCTAATGCTTGTCATCCAATAGGTGCTAACACATAGTTGAATCTCAGACCAAGCAGAAGACTGCCTGTATCCTTGGTTTCGCTAGTTAAGGGTGGAATGGTGTTGCTTCCCCCCATTTTTACGTTGAAGTCCTAACCCTCGGTACCTGAGAATGTGACCTCAGTTGAACATAGCATTGTTGCAGATGTGATTAGTTAAGACAAGGTCATGCTAAGTGGACCCATAATCTAATATGACCAATGTCCTTCCTAGAAAGGGGAAGTGTCGACATTGAGATAGACGTGTACAGAGGGAAGACCACAAGAAGAAACAGAGGGAGAAGACGGCCTTTTACAAGCCAAGGAGAAAGGCTTGGGACAGATCCTTCCTTCGTGGCCTCCAAAACAATGTGAGACAGATACATTTTGGCTCCTTAGGCCACCAATCTTGTGCTTGGGACCTACTTTGCCCCTTTGGTTCGTTTAGTTTCAGATCTTGGCGTGACAGACCACTTTGTAACAGTCAGGGCTCAGATCAAATGCATTTCCACTCAAATGGAACCTCACCAAGATGCATTTTTAACTAAGAAGCCCAGCCTCTCCCATGTCATCCTGTCTTACTGCCTTTGTAGTGTTTTCCACCCCTAAATTTTCCATTTGCATATAATGTTCTGGACACTTCAGTTTGCACACATGTTGACTGTCTTCCTGCACTGTAGCTGAGCTCCATGAGAACACAGCCCTGGCCTGTCTCATTCCATTTGCATGTCCAGAGCGTGGCAAGCAGCTGGATCAATGAAGGACATCACACCAAGTAACCCAACGGTCCTGAAAGAAAAGAGATCTGGGAAAAATGTTGAGCAGTCATTCCAGATCATTAGGGAGAGAGAGCTGGGGCAACGAAGAGCACAGAAATATGACCATCAGTCACATCTGTGGCCAGACTTTGAAGAAGATGACCCACTATTTAGCCCATGGTCCAGCCACATCCTCCAGCCAACTCACTCATTTCAGGAAGAAATAATGATCAAAAAAACTCCATATCATTGAAAGCAGTAGGGAGTGGGGGTGTGCCTTTTCAGCTCCTATATTATCACCTACCTACCTTTTGCTCAGTTACAAAGAGCTCAATGTAGCTGGGACTTTCTGATAACAAGGGATCTTTTCCTAATTACTATATGCTCTATTTCAGGTTCAGCAGAAAATTAAAAAGCTCCATTTCACTCCAGGTTCAAGTGAGTCAATCTTTCAATCAATCAAGTGTTAATTAAGCTATGCTAGGAAATACAGGGGAGGTAGAAGACATCTTTGCTCTACTCAAAGATGATCCCAGGGAAATAATTAAAAAATAATTTAAGAACAAAGAAAGGAGTTTAAAAAGTTTTTCATTTGGGCTTTCTCTGGCTTTCTGTGATGGACTTCCTGGAATCACCAGCCCCTTTATTCCCCTTTGCTCTTTCTCTTCCCCTTTTCCTTCTTTTTCTCTCTTCTCATCCCTAATTACACTGTCTCCAAAGGGTCCCTGCTGCACATTCACAATTAGCCTTTTTCAGTCACCCCTTAGGAATAGACATGCTGTCTCTCCGATTCTCTGGAAATTCCAACAGTGCTCTGAATACCATATCTGCAGCCTGTTAGCAGGTGAACAAATTCCTCATACTCATGTCCTTGAGATCATGAGGAAATTTCCTGATTTTCCTACCCCTAAACTAGAAAATGTCCAGTTAAGAACTTCGTCTCCCTCTGCTCACGCTGGTGGGGAGTCTGGGCAACATTCACTTAAACATTCTGAGTTCAGAATTTTTCTTCTGTAAACAGAGATATTAGCACATTCCTCAGAGGGTTAGGCCTTTTTATCCACTGTACCTCATCATTTTCTCCTCAATACCTAGCACAGTGCCTGTGGGTCGAAAGCGGGTCAACAAGAAGTACCTGTGGGGTTCATGAATGAGTGCATGAGTGCATGAATGCATTGCTGGGAGCAATAAGAACTAACGTGCCCCAAGCATGTAACCTAAGTGCATTTCACATAGTGGAGATCTTAAAGATTTTATTTATTTGAGATAGAGAGAGCATGAGAAGCGAGAAGGGCAGAGGCAGAGAGAGAAGCAGACTCCCTGCTAAGCTGGGAGCCCAGCTTGGGGCTCGATCCTGGGACCCTGAGATCCCCATCAGACTTTGATCAGTTTTTCCCTGAACTGATTTAAGAGGTCAGTTAGCCAACTCCTAAGGAATCAGGGTAGATGTGTTCGTTTTCCTCTTGCTTTCCTGCTAACTTAATTTCTGTTCCTTTCCAGGTGCGTCTCCCTCTTTCAGCCCTCCTGACCTGCAAGATCTCGTTTCTCAGGGGTGCCTTGTTCTGGCTGCTATGATCAACTTTCTCCTCTCCATTCAGCTAGAATACTCACTTGTTTTCTTTGACTGGCTTCTTTTGACATAGATCCTTCAGGAGGCACAGCCTCAAAACAGAGGGTTGGCAAGATGTCTTATCACCTTTCCCAGACACAGGGAATAATCTGCTGAATCAAAAGGTCACCATCTGCTGCATTCTAAGTGCCCCAACTCTGCGTGTGTCCTCAAGGCTTCACAGATGTGACCTCGTTCCACGGCTCGGGAGGTGGGTCTTTTTTATCCCCATCACACAGAGGAGGAAACTGAGTCTATCGGAGATTGAGTAACTTGCCCAATGCCGCAGAGCTACTAAAGTCAGATGACGTTTGACTCCAGTCTGATCTGAGTTTGAGGGTCCTGCCGTGACCCCTACGCTCGTGACGCAGCTGCCATGCCCAGGGAGCTGCCGACTCTATCTCCAGGCCCTCTCTTCTCAGACCATATCGGTCACCCATCAAACATCTGAAAGCCGGCCACATGTGCCACATCCTTGGGATACACTGTTGACTGATGAAGGTGCTTTCAGTGACCTCAAGAAGCTCATGTTTTAATAGGACCAAAAATGTAAGAAGAGAAATATAATATCACAGATGACAGCAGGTGTCAGGGACCCAGAGGCATAAAATCCCTGTGAGTGCCCACTGGCTGTCTAAGAGTTATATCCAACCCATAGGCACTTTTATTTTATTTTGTTTTATTTTATTTTATTTTATTTTATTTTATTTTATTTTATTTTACTATGTTATTTTCTCCCTCTAACTTCATGTAAAATTATCAGTTTTTGGCTAGCCTCCAAATTTGGCCACCAACCTAACCTCTTACCCAACCACAGTCTGTTGGGGCTTTAGAAGGGCCTGTGTTCCCTCCTTAACCCTCTTCCCATACCCTGTCCCCATCCTGCCAGGCTCACCCAGTCCTGTCCCCTACCTTACACCTGGAGACACTGAAATCCTGCAGTCCCTGGATTACAAACGCCGTGGGGAGTAAGGGACGACAATCCCTATTCTTTGCCCTGTAATGTATGTCAGGGAGAGCAAGGCAAGGGGCTTGAAAAGGAGAAATGAGGACAAAAAGCAAAAGGCAAGCCGAACTCTCCAGCCACCTCCAGATCTTGATCTTTAGTTAATCAGATACATAGTAAGGATCTGGGATGTCTGCAAGAGGAATGAATGTAGATCAAAATGTCCCCAGCACAACACAAAAGGCTGGCAGAGAGGTGCCGCAGAGAGAATATGCAGTTCAGAGTCAGAGGATCAAGTTCCAGTCCCCCTTTGGTTGTCTTCCAACCCTCTGACCTTGGGCAAACCGGGCAAGCTTGCTGAGCCCTCTGCTCGTCTGAGAAATTAGGCCACTGGCTGTCCCAGATATCTCTCAAGACTGTTGTGAAGAACAGCAAGACGTGAAAGATCACCGAGAAGGGAAAACTGCGATCGAAATGCAAGGTAGTGGTGTTAGAGAATTATGCCGGAGAGCCGAATTAAAGCTAAAATTAGAACGCTGAGCTTCTCTTAGGGATGGGGCCCCCCGCCCTCTGAACCCCCCCCCCCACCCTGTGCTCTGTGAATCACAGTCATTAGGAGCTAGGTTTCCAGTTTGGAGAATTTCTGGGCACACACACTGACACCACTCACATTTGTGTTTGCTGCCCGTATGTATCTGATCTGACCACATCCTGTATTAGTGCTAATAAAACCTGTAGCCATGGTTACCATGAATTACCTGGCTTACTACAGCTCTCATTTTCATTTTTCCAAACTATTTGGTAAAACACTTCAGAGCCAATTTTTGTGGGCGTGGTGGAGCGCCTAGGTGCCGTTTTATTTTTGGAAAGTGTGAGCTGGGGGTCTGAGGTCATCTTTAAGTGAGGAGCCGTTGGGGAGGGGCGGTGCCTTCCCTGTTCCCCAAATAAAGGGAGCACTCTGTGGCTGACGCCAGCGGATAGACACTTAGGTCTGCAAACATCACCTCTTCGGGGTGGGGTAGGGGGGGCGGTGGGGTGGAGAGTGTTTTCTGAAAAAGCAAGAAGACAATCAAGCGTTTGTGTGAATCGGTGTCTCCCACACAGGTGGTCATTAAAAAATAGGCCTTAATCTGGAAATGGTGTAATTCTCTTTAATATCAGAGAACTTCACATTCTCACATTTCACCACCACGTCCGAATGACTGATTTATTTTTCTCAGTGGTGGTGGAAGAGAAGTTTACAGGCTGGAATAGTTGAAAACTAATGGGGTGGCAAAAATATACAATTATGCCACTGAAAAGCAATGTAGATATGATTTTCCTTTCTTTTCCATTTCCTCCTTCCATTTGGTGTTCACTAAAGTTCAGGGCAATTTCAAGCGAAAAGCTACCTTACCATAACATTAAGGCTGAAAACCCAAGGCCAAATCATAGAAGGAGTAAGCAGAAATACTCTCATTCCAGGCATAACTCACCCCTGAGGAATGCACAGTGTGGAATATCTCCGCCTGGCCAGGATTTGGGCCACAGGCTCGGGCCAGGAGGGAGGGGTGTGCGGAGGAGTTTATGCTCCTGGAAACGGACCCTCATTTCCTGTCTGCATGCATTTTCATCTGCATCCCTAATGTCATATGGAGAGTTTTGTGGTTTTTTTTTTTTTTTAAACAGTTTTGGTAAATAATTGTTGGTGAATGTGGAGGACAGAGAAGTCTATGAACAGTACCCCATTCCTTTGATACATTGTCTCAGTTTCAGTCTCACCAAATGGGCCTCAGGTGCCCTTGTGCAAATAGATTGTTATTCCTAAACTCCTGTTATAGAGAAATTCTGGAACAGATAGTGGCTTCACCCAACCCCTAATCCTCTCCATTTGTCTGCCCTTGCCCCCAAATGTCTTCCTCTTGGCCCCCTTCTCAAAGGAGGCTTATAGGTACTGCAAATATGTGATTTGGGAGTAAGGGTGTAAGAAACTGATTAGGCTGGGGATTGTCCAGGGGGAGGGGGTGTGCATAGAGACTACTGTGCACGTGCGCGCGCACATACACACACAACACACACACACACACACACACACACACACACACACACACACACACACCCTTCCTTCAACCCCTCTCCTCCCCTTCTACCACTGCTCCATCCTTGCCTAGAGACCTCACAGCTTTATGGAAGGCCCTCTAGAAAGCACATGGGATGTCTGGGAGTGTTGGGATGATGGGCGAGGCTGGGGAGCTCAGATCTCATCTCTGAGCTCTCCATGGGTCCCCAAAGCTGGGCTGCTTGCAGGCTCCACACCAGCTTTTAGGCTTCATCTCCCCAAAGAAGCCCAGAATACATTAAAAAAAAAACACCTCAGACCAACTCAGTGTCAGGGTCTTGAAGAAGTAGGACATTGTGTGGAAACACTTTGATGAGCAAAGGGTCTGAAGGTGTGGCTTTGCCTCTGTTGGTAAGGGCGGGGGGGGGGGGGGGGGGGGGGGGGGGGGGGGGGGGGGGGGGGGGTCCCACGGATGGGAACTGGCTGGGAGCAGCCAGAGAGGGAGGAGGCGTCCTTGTAGGGTCCTCGTAGGGGAGGCAGTTCTGCCCCTCAGGGGAGAGCCTATGGGCCTCCAGTTCTGGCTTTGGTCTGGTTTTATTTGTTTATGCTCCTGTAGGTTTTCATAGGAGCTGAATTCTTGGCTGAAAGACAGACTGAGCCGTGAGTGGAGGGGAAGCTCATTGCCTGTGAGAGGAGAAGTCAGCTCAAACTTTCACTTGTGACTTAGTGTGCATCCTGGGGAAGGTCGTTCAGTCGCTTTGGGCCTCAGTTTCTCCATTTCTAAAATGGGGGGAAATCTGGACAAATACTCGAGAAAGTGATAAGATGTGTTGCCTCGAGAAAGTGATAAGATGTGTTGCCTCGATGGAAGGACATTGGGGACAGGACTGGGTAAGTGTTTTTTGTCTCATTCCGTGGGTACTATTCTGAAGGTTCCATCACATGAACATGCCTTCCGAAGGAAAGAAATAACTCGTAGTGAAAACGTGCCTCACAGCGTCCTTAGGTCAAAATAGACAATATACATGAGCATGCTCCTAGGCTGTCAGGAACTGTGCAGATACCCTCAGTCATAATCGGTATCACTCCAGGTAGATGTTGGGACATAGCAAAAAAAGGCCACGCCTCAATTCTGCCAGGTCATC
The DNA here is from genome assembly GCA_004023965.1 of Spilogale gracilis. Classification (NCBI taxonomy): domain Eukaryota; kingdom Metazoa; phylum Chordata; class Mammalia; order Carnivora; family Mephitidae; genus Spilogale; species Spilogale gracilis. The sequence goes on from PITA01001278.1 coordinate 9,634, forward strand.
AAAGTGGCCTGGAATTCTTGGGACATTGGCTCCCATGCTGGGAGGTCTTCCTGTTTCCACCCCACCCTGGATTGATGGACCCCACCCCACTGCCACCCCTACCCACTCGGGCGGCTCTATCATCTGGCTGTGCAGAGGTGCTGGGCAACCTGGATCCCCCCTTTTGCCCAAATGAGCCCTGGTTTTCAAGGGCAAGCCGAGCATGTCCACCCGGCTGAGCAAGTTCTGACAAGCACATTCCATCCTTTGCCAGGAGGCCTTGGGGCCCCTGCTGCTTGGTGGGAGCAGAGGGAGCGGTACCTGCATCTGTGACTGCCCTCAGATTGACCCCGAGTGGGGGTGGGGAGGTTTGGATGGAATGTGTGCAAGTCTCCCTTGGGTTGTTGATTGGGTCACCCTGACACAAGGAAGGCTACAGGGCATATTGCTCTTTGTATCTGAAGATGCTGACAGAACTTACAGCAACTATTTCCATCAATAAAATTTGCCATTTGAATTACTCTTCCTGAAGTTGCATGTGGACTTCATTTCAAGAAGTGTTAGTTAAGTAACTATATGTGATGCACTTAGTGCTGGAGAAGCACAGAGGTGTATGGAGGTTCTGACCCTGGGAGAGGTCAGGGAACAGAGATGTGGAAGTCCCTGCACCCCACCGTGAGCCCCTCCTTTCCAAGCTGGGACGGTAATAATCACACTGACTTCCTCACCCCTCAGCCTCACTGTGAAAGTCAAACAATAATATGCATAGTTCTTTTATAAACTGAAAATGCTCTTCCAAGTGTAATTTTCAAAAATAATAAAGGCAGTTAGTGGCTAAAGTAAATACCAGAAAATGCCAAAGTGCACACACTATTAAGAGGGAGAGGGATCAATGCTGGCTTGGGTCTGAAGGGGGGGCCTCCCTGCACCCTGGGATGGGAGGCTGTGCTGTCTCATAGGGTATCCTCATATGGGGAGGATTTGATGGTTGGGTGGGGAGAGGGAAGTCGGGGTGAGCTGGCTAGGAGGGGGGGCAAGAGTGGCAGGTGAGAGGCCAGCAAATACAGAAACTGTCCCTGAGGAAGAGCAGGAACGAGGTCGTACAGGCAGGATTGGTGGGGCTGTAGAGGGCTTTGAAGCGGAACACGGTTCGCTGTAATGGGTATCAGGGAGGCCCTGAAAGCTAGGGAGCAGAGAAAGCACAGCAGCACCAGAGTTTCAGAGGCCACGGGCTCTTAACCCTATCTGTCTGGTCATTCGAAGTGTGCGGTGACCGGAGCTGGGGTTGGTGCACGAGTCAGCCCCACCCCTGGGCTCACGGGCGGTCTGCCCTCACCAGCCAGGCTCGGTAATCACAAACAATACAATTAAAAATGAAGTTTTATTAATAGCGTACTCTTCTTCTTGCACAAAATCTGATTATGAATTGAAATGAAATATCACCAAGCCCATTGGAAAGAAACTACTATTTATCTCGTGATCCCTTGGGGATGTGGAAAGGGGGATGTGGGGGGATAAAACCCTAATGCTCTTGCTTCTCGAGTCTGAGAACTGATGCCCCAACGGGCTTGCGTTTATTTATGACTGCGGGAAGTCCTATTAAAGGCCTTGCACTTAGAACTCGTTTTAATTTCTTAAGGACTTCTGCAAACGTTTCTTTACTCAATCTACGGTAATGTGAGGAGAGAAGGAATTTCTTGCCCTATTTCACAGATGAATGAACTAAGGAGCAGAAATTTGTTCAAAATTTGTTGAAAATTGCAAAGCTGGTTAGCGGCCAAGGGCAGACAGGGCTGCAGCGTGTTGGCTTCGCGGTGTGATGCTGTCTTCACTGTGCTAATTCCCACAAAGCCGCCCGGGGGGCAAACTATGGCAACATATCACCTCTGCACTTTACTTTCAGACCCCCTGAGATTTGTGCTCCTCTCTTGCTTTGGGGCCTCAACAAGCTTCTCCCTCTGGAACCTGAGCCCTCCCCTAATCCCACTCCAGCCACTGACACCGAATCTCCTGGCTTCTATTCACTGAAGTCTCAGAGAAATATGGTTCCCTTTGGGAAGCCTTCCACGACCTCATGAAGCTGAGAGCCCCCTGCCCTGCACCCCTCACTGTCCTCATACAGCTCACCAGAGCCCATACCTGCTTTCGGCTAATTGTTAATTTAATCATCTGTCTTCTTTTCTAGACAGAATCTATTTCCATCATGGCATCTGAGACATGTTTGCTCTTAGAAAATATTTGCTGAATTAATGGATGGACATTTTTATAGGTGAGAAAACAGACTCACTGAGGTTAAACACCCAAGGTCTCATAGATGATCAAGGATGATGTGGTAATTCTTTTTCCCCCCAAATATCCAGTGTGTGTTCCTCTCTGCCATGCTGGCTTCGGGGTTCACATACAACACTGTGGTCAGATGGTAGAAGATACTCTGAAGAAAATTCACCAGTTGGATTTTCAATAGTCTGGGTCTGGAGCATGCTTTCAGCCTGAGCTCCGAGTCCGCTCACGTGTCAGGTGCTCTGGGCATTCTAGAGTATGAGCAGCTCTGCAGGCCTCTTTGGGTGACTGGCTACTTCCGAATATCCAGTTGGGTTTTTGGTGCCAAGAAACAGAGGTGACAGCAGTGATAGCTTGCTTCCCAAGATCATTGGGCCCAAATAGAGATTGCACTTGACCTCACAGGGTGCCATATTGAATGTTGTGACCTACCACCATGTTCTTGAAAGCCCTGGTTAGATATCTTTCTGACACACTTTGGTGTTCATGAATCGGTATCATTTCGTTTGGTAATTTCTGGTTGCCAAGCCGACCAGAGTGTACATAGAGAGTATGTGTGTGTTCAGCACTTACTACGTGATCACTGTTATTACTGCAAGAGGTGCTCCCTGTTTCTTCCTAGAGGGACGGACTCCCCTTGCTAGCTCTTTCCTTCCTTCCCCAAGTTTGCATTGTTCACACAATTGGGACTAAAGGGGCCAAGAACTGCCATCTCCAGTCCCTGCAGGAGAGCAGTGGATGATTCAGTTCAATGCACATCTGTTCAGGAGCCACCCTGTGCATGAGGATCTTCTCTCCTTTCTAGGCTTTTCCAGACAATGCTGCCTCCTAAGAAGCAGAAACCTGCTAGCTTCCTGGGTAAGGAATTCCAAGCTGAACTAAAGATGTAGACTGTGAACTTCAGGGAAATGGAGAAGCACAGAAGAAGAACTACGAAGCAGGATGATTAGCTGTCCAAAGGGAAAGGCAAACAAGTGGTTATGGAAGCAGCAGCGAGGAGGAAGCTGTTAATTCCATGAGACATCCAGGCAAGGCTTCCAGGAAGGTGTGATTGGGGTTGGCATCTTCCCGGAAAGCGGGATGATTAAATGCAGTGGGGATGGGAATAAAGGCATTCCAGCTGCTCCAGAAAGCACAGGGGGCTCAGAGAAAGAATCCAATCAAGGTGGCCCAGATCTGGAGCCAGCTGGCCTCCCACTGTTACCATGGCAATATGCAAACACCTCGCTCCAGCCCCGCCCTCCCTTAACTTGTTTCCCAGCCCTAGGCTCTGACCCTGCCAATCCAGTGAGCAGCCCGGCCCCAGGGCGAGGCTTCCTCTGGGCTGCGGCTTGAAAAGGAGGCCTGCTTCTCTCCAGTCCCAGGCCTCCTCACCTCTCCTGATTTGAAGGCCGAAGGGCAGGCCTGGGAGTGGCTGGTGATGCGCGGGGGGAGGGGGCCCTTCAGACGATGTTTTCTATGTTTAACCTTGAAGGCAGATTATTGTGTAAGAAAACTGGAGGAGGCTAGTGAGTTTCGGCCTCCTTCTCTCCCCATTCCAGCCATGCTTTATATCTCTCTCTATTCTTAAATGTGGTACTAATCCCGATTTCAAACCCAGGGTCACAAGGGTAACCAATGCTGGTTCCAGTTGGCACAAGTTCAGAATTCAAGTTCACACACACACACACACACACACACACGCACTCAGTAGCTAGCCTGCCCATGTAGCAATGCTGCTAACATTTAGCACAAGGTCTGTGGAAACCAAATGAGATGTTTGGCCAAGAGGGGCAAAACCTACGTCAGAGGCTGCGAGCTGGAACCGCACGAGGTGGACCTGACCAGTGGCCAGTGGCCAGGATGTGTCTGATCTGTGGCTCTCTAGTTCCACAGCACATCCTCCCCTACCCCCAGCCTCCTGTGGTACTGTTTTAGGGACACCGGTGGGGGTCAAAGCCTGCCCCCTCCTCCAGTCACTAGCTGCCTGACCTCAGAAATTTGTTTCCTCAACAGCAAAATGAGGGTAAGAAGAGACCTGGCATCACAGGGCTGCTGTGGAAAGCAGATGAGCTAAATAATCCATATAATGTGGCAAAACCATGCCTGACAGTATGCAGATGTTCAGTGAATGTTAGCTTTGTCCACCTAACGTTAGCATGTCCCCCCGGGGTGTCTGGGCTTGTGCGGCCTGGGATGATTCAACGGTGAAGAGCTCAAAGGTGTGAAGGGACACAGAGGCGACATGCTTAGGGTGGAAAGGCCCCCTCTTTTTACTTCTGGCAGAGCCAGCGAAGAGTGCTCTGGCCCGTGGAACCTTAGCGAAGACAGGCATGTGTGCAGCCCTGGGGGCTAGGAGTGACAGAAGGAGGGTTTGGTGGCCTATGGGCTTTCTCTGGAATCATGGTTTATAGATAGATCGCCATAGTTGAAAATTTCATCCCCCCTCTCCTGCCTCCTCACCATGACGAGGGCGAGATTATCGGGGTTGGTCAGGCACAGAAGCTGTGCCATGCCTACTGTCCCCCTTGACTGGAAGCTGCTGGAGAGCTTCTCGTCCAGGAATCCCGCTTGCTTCGCGCTGGCACACAGCAGATGCTCAACCCTGAGCCCGCCTATCTTATATGCACTTTGCAGAGGCCTCTGCCGGGCCAGGTCACAGAGGCTATCATGGGTCGGGCTGCAGCAGGTGGGGGGCTCCAGGACCCCTGTGCAGAACAAGAAGGTCTTGAAATGGGTCATGCTTTCACACTTGGGGCGGAGCCCAAAGCAGCAGTTTATGGCTTAGGCAAGTCGGTCAGAGCCTGGAGAGCCAGCCGACCCGATGAAGTGGGCATCAGGGATGGTGGGAGTGGCACAGTCCGGAACCTGGGTGGTGGCCCTTGCGAGTTGAGATCCCAGGACAGACTCTCATTCCAGGGAAGAGGCTGCTTCTCATAGCCATGCACGAGAGGGGCAGGTTTTGCTCCCAGTTTCTTACAGCCTCCCACGTGGAAGGTAGGATCCATGCCCGTCTGCTATTTGGTTTTGTTTTTAAATTCCCCTTGGCTTCTAGCATTGTGCCAAGCACACACAAAGTTTTTAAGAAATGTGTATAGAAATGCAGCCGGAGTCATGTTGGGGCAGCTTCTGCCTTCTAGAGCAAGGTCTCCAGGCCTCCCAGGAATTTTTACAATTCTCCTTTTGCAAACAGAGGCCAGAGGTGACTGACCAAAGGCAAGTGACGGCAGCCAGATGGTGTGGATAACCCCTGGCACAGAGGAACAAGAATTACCCGCTGGGGAGACAGACCTTCCCATGAAGCTACTGCTTCTTGTACCTGCGGGCTGTACCAGACCCCGCACAGCCATCATCTAGAAGGCACTGAAGCAACAATACAACCTTGAGATAGATGGAGAAATGACGGTTTTAGAAAGTGCTTTACCAGTCCATTTCATTTCTTCCTCAGAATCCCATGCAACCCGGGAACCTCCTGACAGGGGCATGCCAACATCTCCTCATAATGTCCATTGCACAACCTCCTGCCCCTCTCCCCAGCCTTCTTCCCCCTCTTCTCCTGTCTTCTCGTGGACACGGAGCCCGTGCAGATGCAGAGAAGACCACGAAAGCCATCCTAGACCTTTCTTCAACTTCTTCCCCTGATCCCTGAGCCATACTGAATTGAGAAAGCCTGTGAGTCAAAACATAGGCCCGAGGTATCAGAGTCATGTAACAGTGTGACAGGGGTTGAACGCTCTTCCCAGAAGCACATGTGTCTGTTAGCTTGTGTTTAATGAGCAGCTACCGTGTGCCAGGCCCTGTGCCCCAAGCATGTAATCACCAGATGGTGCTGTGAAGGGTGAGGGGAAGAGCCAAATCTTACCAGGGGTCAGAAAAGTTTCCACGTAAAGTAATACACTTTGATTTTATCTCCTCTGGGAAGTCTGTTACCTGGAGCTGGGCTGAGTGGCCTTCTGTGGTTACAACTCCTCTCATAACATCTATTCCACTGTATTGTAATTACCTCTTTATCCATCTGTCAAAATAGACCATGAGCTCCTGAGTCATTATTGGCAGAAAACCTGCAGAGTTTCTTTGTAGGAGAGGCTAAAGGATAATAATCTGAAGCCAGGGGAAGAGCACTTAGTTCTTGGAAGAGAGCTCAGTTTTCTCATCTGTAAAATGGGCTACCAACTGAGCTGTCCTGACCCCCAAGTGAGAGGAAGTTGGCAATGCCTCCGCACAACGCCCGGCACCACACAGACGGTGCTGAGAGACAGTGCGCTTGTTAGCGGATGCTTCCTCCTCAGTGACACCATGAAGAGTTCATAGTTTATCCAAATATTTTCTTTCTCAAGCTCCAAATAACTTCATCTCTAGGACAACAAGGAGCAGGATCTGCTATCCCTCATTTAAGCATAAGGTCAAAGCCACAAATAAAGAGACTAGGGATGGGAAAGTATGTTTCCTTAATACACATACTACTATCAAGAAAGGATGTTGATAAAAATGTGGAAAAGAGGAAAAACAGTTGGGCAATTCCTCAAAATGTTAAACATAAAATAACCATATGATCCAGCAATTCCACTCCTGGGCATGTACCCCAAACAACCGAAAACAGGTACTCAAACAAATCCTCATACATGCTTGTTCACAAAGGCCCCAAACCAGAAACAATCCGAATGTCTCTCAAAAGATGAATAAACACACTGATGGTTACACATGATAGAATATTACTCAGCCACAAAAAAGCACAAAGCACCAACACAGGCTACAACGTGGATGAATCTGGAAAACATGTTAAGTGAAAGAAGCCAGACACAAAAGGCCATATACTGTAGGATTTCCTTTATATGAAATACCTAGAATCGATGACTACAGAGACAGGATGCAGATCTGTGGTTGCTAGGGGCTGGGAAGAGGGAGCAACAGGGAATAACCGTTTAATGAGTATGGCAGTTTACTTTGGAATGATGAAAATGTTCTGGAACTAGACAGAGGTGGTGGTTACACAACATCATGCATGTACTAAGTGCCGCTGAGTTGTTCACTTTAAAATGGTTAAGTTTGGGGCACCTGGGTGGCTCAGTAGGTTATGCGTCTGACTCTTAATTTTGGCTTAGGTCATGATCTCAGGGTCCTGAGATGGAGCCCTCCTTCGGGCTACATGCTCAGTGTGGAGTCTGCTTAAGATTCTCCCTCTCTCTCTGCCCTGCCCTGACTTGCATGCTCTCTCGCTCTCAAAATAAATAAATAAATACATACATTAAAAAAAATTAAAAAATTAAGTTTATGTAATGTGAACTTCACCTTCCAAAAAAATGTGGAAAGAAACAATACAAAATTCTTTCTTTCTTTCTTTTTAAAAAGATTTTATTTATTTATTTGACAGAGAGAAACACAGCTAGAGAGGGAACACAAGCAGGGGGAGTGAGAGAGGGAGAAGCAGGCTTCCTGCTGAGCGGAGAGCCCGATGCACGGCTCAAACCCAGGATTCCAGGACCATGACCTGAAGGAAGGGAGATGCTTAATGACTAAGCCACCCAGGCCCCACCCCAATGCAAAATTTCTTGAAAGCTAATAGGTGGTAAATGGAAAAAAAGTGGTGGAGTTCTTATTAGTAAGTAAGAAGTATAAAAGGGCATTGGTTCTTTCTAGGGTGTATTTATTCATTCATTACCATACCAAATGTTGAATGACCACATATCTCAATGGTTTAAGTATTTGTTATTGAAGGAATCATATTTTTTAAATCACTGAAAACTTATTCCTGGAAAATGTCAGTCAGGGACATCAGACCTCCTTCCCCATGTGGCACATGTTCGGTGACTGTATCCCTTTCCCATCTCCTAGACAGCATGGGGAGATGCAGTGTTTCTGTCTGGAAGTGAGATAGTCTTTCCATGGCCAGCTGTGAAAATCTGTGTAAACGCAGTAAAAAGCAGCTCTTTCCAGAAGGGTCAATCATATCCTCGTGCAAATCTATCAAGAGCATGACAGTTGGGGTTCACCAAGTATCTTCAGGCACTGAGCACATCATTGCCTTTTTTCTGAACCAGAGAAGATGTTGGGCCAAATATCCCCACAGGGCGGAAGCTGAATTTCTCCTCTGGAAACCAGGAGAACTCAGAGCAGGTCATATCTGGATGGTGTGGCGTGCAAATGGGCTCCCCTCTCCCGGAGGCTGTTTTATTATGGGATAGTGTGGGTCACCCAGGCAATGAGCCTGGAGGTTTCAGTCTAGATCACTGCTGTGCCCTGCTGGCCATCACTACTCAGCAGAGTAGCAGAGGGCGGGAGGGAGAGGCAGAGAGAGAAAGGGGTGTGCAAACCTCAGTCATTTATAAGAAACCTGCTTGACAGATGGGCTAAGTCTGCAGGGCTGGCCTTAAAAGTGGTGGGTTTCCTTTCAGCTTTGCCACTTTTCGTCCCATAATGCTGAATAAACAATTGTGACCTGCTCACAAAGCAACCTGGTGGGGGAGGGGGCAGGGGGGTGTCCCATTGCATGCCTCAAATTCTTAGCACCACTGTTCAACAAATGGCTCTTGAGAGCCTAGCATGCACACTAAAAATGTGAGAGAACCAACAAAGGTTGGCTGAACATTTGCTCTCTCCCAGTCCGAAGTCATCAGGAAGGTGACTTTGCCCTCTGTTATTTTTCCGGCCACTGCGCATGGGTGGCCCGATGGAGCCTCCAGGCTATGGCCAGGGCTTTTTGAGCAGAAGGGCTTCTGAAAGCCCACACTTTGTCCCCCTGGTGGAGCTGCAGAAGGTGCTAGAATTAGGAAAGCATGACCAGAAGGACAGAGACTCAGGACCTCACTTGGGTCAGGGAGAGAAAAGCAAGCTCCTGACATGCATTGAAGCATTCTCTTCTCTGTTTACCGCGGCCAGGGTCACATATTATGCAGGTTAAGACACAGCATGCCTGTGTGTCCTCTATGCCCATAATACTATAGCTAATGGAACTTTGCAGCTGCCCCTGCTTCTTCCACTGACCTTAACCCCCAGCCTCTGCACCCACCTCAAAACCTGTGTCCTGCATTCTTAGGACAATTTGAAGACTAAAAGTATTATAACATGCAACTATCACTACTGCTGTTACATTTTTCCCTCTCTTCTGCCAATTTTCTTTTATGACCTGCTTGGAAAACTAAAGAAATTGCTGATGGGCTTTTCTTAAGCCTATCCAACTTTGAAATGAGGAGTGTATTTGAGGAGAATAAAAGTCAACTTAAAAATATCCTAAGGAGAAGAAATTGTAGACAGTTAAGAGCAAGGCAAGCCTGCGATGGCTTACAAACAACAATCTGCAATTTTGACCAAGAAATACGGCAATGATTAGGTTTTCTTTCATTTCTTAGCAACAAGCTCCATGGAGCAGCTCACTTACATTCGTGGGAGTAAGTCTCTTTTCAGGGGCTGGGATTTGGTTTAGACTGCCATGGCCCCTTGGGAGCTGCCCCGAGAAAGAAATGTCGTGTTTGTGTGAGGTTCGTTTTGGAACTCAGCTACGTTGAGGTCCGCTCACGTCCCCAGCTTGTGTTCTGCTTAGATGGCTCAGGCCGATGCGGGTGGAAAAGTCAGAAACCTGAGCTCCTCTGTGGCCCTGGGGATCGCCCTTCAAAGCACTGGCTGTTGATTTTCCTCTTGCTGCCTGGAGAGGGGAAAAAGTCTATCTGCCACTGTTTTTTCTCTCTTACAGTGCCTGGGACGAGTGTCCTGAGCTCCTATTATCTACCTGAAGCCTTTCTCATGGAACAGTAACATGTGAATCAGTACCTGATGTTTAATGATGACCTGTCCCCTGGTCTCAAAACCATATTCCTGACAAGTTTAATAAAACATTAAAAGGGTTTTGGTTAATTAAGCCACCCAGTGCTATCTCTCCCTTTCTAAGGGGTATTTGGGAATTTTTTTTTTTTTTTAAGATTTTATTTAGTTATTTGAGAGAGAGAGGGAAGAGGGGCAGAGGAGGAAGGAGAGGGAAAGGGAGAGAATCTCAAACAGATTCCATGCTGCGCACGGAGCCTGATGCTCGGCTCGATTCACGACCCTGAGATCGTGCCTTCAGCCAAAACCAAGAGTCCGGCGCTTAACAGACTGAGCCATCCGGGTGCTCTGGTATTTGGAAATTTTTGAGACATTTAAGGACAGATGCTGATTAGGGCGGTATGGAAATTACCTTAAAGAGGAGACCTGGCCCTTTCTCTAGAAGACCTGTTCCTGGTGTTCCCTTGGAGCCACTTGTGGAAGGCTCAGCCTTTAAGTGCAGTCTTTCCAGGTTGCATCTCTGTGAGTCCTTGTGAATGAGGCACAGACGGTCCAGGTGGTAGAAACCCTAGAGAGTGTCTGCTATTCCTGAGCAGAGAGCCACAGAGCTTGGGTCCTGGTCCCCCCCTTCATGAGCAGCTGAGCCGGGGACACACTTCACCTCTCTGAACCTGGGTTTGCTCATCTGTGAAGTGAGGGGCGGGGCTGGCTCATTTCTAAGTGTTTTTCCACTTGAAGTCTTTGAGCTTGTGGTTATTTCCTTTTGCTCATCAACAGCCAGCCCTTATCAGAAGTCAGCTGTGTCAAAAGTTTGGGTGTCAGCATCGAATCTGAGCTTCACGGGGGTTGGACTATGTCAGGCTTCCTTGGTTGGGACAGAAGACCACCTCAGGTCTGCTCAAGCCATCAGCTGATGCTCAGATTCAGGGCCAGAGCACCTTGGTGACGATTAGGAAAACGGCCTCCCCTCCGAGAGGACACTCGGGACAATTGGGCTTGGGTCCATGGCCTGATAGGTGCAATACCGGCTGCTTTCAGCCATAGCTCCCAGGAGTCCTCGCACTGGGCAAGAGCAGCATCAACATTGTAGAACAGTCGCTTCCTTGGGCTCTGACTGCTGGCGATCAGGAGTAAAAGAAGCGGCCGGAATAGATGCATGCCATTGATATGACGGAAGGAGACTTTTATGATACAGTTAAAAAGCTGCAAGTCTGGGCCTATGATACTCCCCAGATCCTGTCCGTCTAGTTGGTAGTTTCATGGGGAAAGATTAGTAATAATAACAAAACATCTTACATGTGTATAGAAACTTGCAGTTAATGGAGCACATTAAATGTATCTTTCTTTTTCAGTTTGGTTCTGATTCTAACTATTGCCCTGGAGAGTAACAATTATCCCCATTTTTTAAAAGGATTTTTATTTATTTATTTGAGAGAGAGAGAGAGAGATCGGGAGAGCACAAGCAGGGGAGGGGCAGAGGGAGAAGCAGTCTCTGCGCTGAGCAGGGAGCCTGATGCTTGACTCCTGGGATCATGACCTGAGGCAAAGGCAGATGCTTAGGCAACTGAGCCACCCAGGTGCCCCCAATATAACCCATGTGCATCTAGTTCCAAGTTCAAGGATTTTTTTCCTTCTCCATTGGGTCACATGATCTCCTGATCTGGGCCATGGCAGCCAGACCTACAGTACAGTATGAGGGTTTAGAATTCGTCTGAGAAAGCCATCCTTTTTGCTCTACTGGTGGTAGGACTCCCCCATACAGACACAGTTACTAAGCTTGGGGCAGGGGTTCTGGAGCCGTCTTGGCAGCTCTTACATTCGAACTATGGTGAAGTGATTCCCGGGGATTCACTTGCTTGATTAAATGTACCTGTACTGCCTGAGTGCCATTAACACAGGTTACTCGCCAACATTTCAGGTGTCACCCGCGAAGCATCCTGGGAAGGCCTTGAAAGTCTAGAGAGAGTCTGGGAGTCTCATACCTGGGAGTCACCACCCGGTATGAAAATAATATCTCTTTTCTTCTTCTTCTTCTTTTTTTTTAAGGTTTCATTTGTTTATTTGACAGAGAGAGAGAGAGAGAGAGTCAGTGAGAGAGGAAACACAAGCAGGGGGAGAGGGAGAGGGAGAAGCAGGCTTCCCACTGAGCAGGGAGCCTGATGTGGATCCCAGGACCCTGAGATCATGACCTGAGCCGAAGGCAGACACTTAATGACTGAGCCACCCAAGCACACAGAAAATAATATCTTTAGGCGATTCAGTTAACATGGTCTCACTGATAGTGTTATTAACAGGCTCCTTTAGCTACCTTCCTCACTGTTTTTATGCACATCATTTGGGATAGTTAAATTGGAGCCCCCTCCATTCTCCCTGAACTCCAGTACCCACTACCCACCATGTATCTCCGCCTGGGCGTCTCTTGGGCACACCTAACCTAAATGTGTGTAAAGTGTTAATCAATCCTTCACCCACAGTCACTTCTCAAGCCCACTGCTCCCTTAGTTCATATCATTTCCATTCTGGACATCACAGTGCACTCCCCAGCTCCACACCTTATAATCAGCCTCTGTTCCACTCACTCCTCCCTTGCCACATTCACTTGGTCATGAGATGTACATTGACTCTACTTCCTAAACATCATTAACATCCATTCCCTTCCCTTCGTTCCCACTGTCATGATTTTAGTTGAGGTCCTCTTTATCTCTGCTTCCCATATCTCTAAGCCAGTTTCCATCCTAGCCATTAGTTCTCTCTCCAAATACAAATCTGACCACACCGTTTCTCTGCTTGAACACCAAAAATGATTTCCTTAGTATAGTACTGTTACCCCATTTCTTGAAGTTCCCACAATGTGCCCTTGACTTTGCATATACTCTTCCCACTGCCTGAAATGCCCTTTCCCTAATCATTTCCAATACCTTGCTCATCAATCATTCCTGCAGTGTTGACTTCCATATAATTCCTGGGGGAGCTTATCACCCCTCCTTTGGATCATTTCAATGTCCCATAGCTACTGCAATTATAATGTGTATTCTGCTTTTTTTTTGGCTTCTTTTTTTTTTTTTAAGGTTTATTTCTTTATTTTAGAGAGAGAGAATGGGGGAGGGGCAGAGGGAGAGAGAATCTTGAAGCAGACTCTCTGCTGAGCACGGAGCCCAATGTGGGGCTCAATCCCAGGACCCTGAGATCATGACTGGAGCCAAAATTGAGAGCTAGCCACTTAACCTACTGAGCCACCCAGGCGCCCCGACTACAATGTGTATTATTCTGAACTACAGTTTGTTTCTGTATCTTGTGTCATTTATCAGATCATGGGTCCTCAAAAGCAGAAATGATCTCATTATCTTTGGATTCCACGGACCTGGTGTGCTTCCAGGCACACAGTAGGTGTAGTAACTATTGTAGGAATGGATGAAGTCAGTAACTGAGCTTGTTGAGTGTTTATTATTCTCTTAAGTTTAGTATTCATAGAAAAGGATAGAAGTCATTCTCTCCTTATTCTACAGGCTAAATATTGACAAAGTATGGAGGCTGGAGAAACATTTGTTTTGTCCTGTATTTTTTTCTAGATTGTATCTTGGCTGGGAATGGGGAGCCAGAATTTCAGAGGAAATGAAGGATTCAATCAGATTTCCCTGCACAGCTGCTTTGCTAGCGCAGCACTGGGCAACGGGAAGGCACATCAGAGTAGGAGGCTGATGGTAAGACCCTTGCTAAGTTCTTTGGAACTTGGCAAATGACACATCAGTGGTACTTTTCAGGGCTGCTCCTTTCAGCTCAAGGCTCTCCCATGATTCATTCAGACTTCAAAGTGAGGGTTCCTTAAAATTAGCTTCAGATTCTTACCAACTTGAGTTGAGTGAAAAATGCAACCACTTTGAAGGAAGAGTGCTTCTGGGGAAGGAGTGATCTTCTCAAGCACACTCTTTCTCCCCTTTCTCCTTGAACAGAACCAAGGAGCAGTTCTGTGAGGTAGCTAGCATGCGGGTTGTCAGCAGTCTCCGTGAAATTAGGGCAGTGCTCCTCTGGGTTGGTTTCCCTTTCGGTTAGGCAGGGCATGTGTTCCTACTAGCTAACGTATATAGTTTATTTAACTCAATTATTACACAACGTATTCTGGGAAGCTCTTAAAAATACTAGGGAAACAGGTCCTCCATTCGACATGGGTGAGCTGGGGGTCTAGGAGTGGGACCATTTAGAGACTCAAAGAAATTAGGAAGCAATCCGTGCCACAGTAAATCCCCCGGAGGCTCAGAGGCTAGCGGACAGGTTCTCATTCCACCCCTGGCTCCAAGCCATATTTTTGTTTCGGCTGGCTTCTTAGCACCGTTGAAAATTTGGCTTCACTTAGCATGATTTATAAACATCTACGATTGAGATGCTTTTTAGTGGGTCTCAGGCCTTGACGTTTTCAGTAGCAAATAGAGCAGCCTGTTGTCCCAAAGCTCCTACAGGCAGTATTGTCCGCTGCACTAAGGGAACTCCACCCTAATCCCCCCACCCCCAACCCATGTGTACTCAGCCCAGAAGGAGATGTCAGCTCTCTGAGAATCCTTGCAAAGAAGGGAAACAAACTAGAACCAGAGTCGGGAAGGGCCAAGAGGCTCTTTAGAAAAGATCCTTAAATCTCACTTATCTCTGGGGCTGGTCAATCCTTATAAAGAACGAAAGTGAGCTGGAAGTTCCCTTCCAAACAGAGAGCAACTTAAACCACACACACACACACACCTTAAAATGTATTAGAACATACACAGCTTAAGATATATTAACACACATGGCTTAAAGTGTAGTAAAACACACACACGCAGCTTAAAATGTATTCACACACAGTTTAAGATACATTAACACAAACACACCTTCTGGAGACTCACCTTTCAGTCCACCGGAGGGCTTCCCGATGGCGCGGTGGCGCAGGGAGTCTCCCGCGCTCGCGAGGTCCCCGGGGAGGTCAAGGTCCGGGAGCGGAAGCCCGCCCCCCGCGCGGAGCCAGGTGCGAGCCGAGGGGGTCAGCGGGGGCCGGGCGCCGCGCGTACCTGCCGCTCTCCGGGAAGAGGGCACCTTCTGCGTTCTCTGCGTTCCCGCGGGCCGACGCCTCGCATTTTTGAGGTTTCACTCCAACTCCGTCCTGCCCCTGATGTCAGAAACACAACTTCCTGAATCAGACTCGCCCTCTCTCCCGCCGCCTGGGCTCAGCCCCAGCTCCCCTCCTGGGCCCACAGACCGCCGGTGCCCTTGGACTGGCGCCCCCGCCCCGCCGCGCCCTCCTCCGGGTGTACCGCCGCCCCTCCGCCCCTCCGCCCCTCCGCCCCCGGCCCCGCCACCACCGCCCGGTGCCCCACCAGAGGCGGAACACGCCCCCTGCGGGGCTGGCGCTCTCCCCGCCCGCCGAAACCGTCCCTGGGCAATTGCACACATGCACCAGGTTCCCAGGGACCTGGGACAATTCCAGGGAAACTCTGCTTTGGTGCAGACAGCCGAAGAGAGCAGCCTTCTTGGCAGGGGGAGTGGAAGGCCATCTGGGAGGGAGGCCATGAGACAGATTGGGTGAAGGCTCCCAAGCCTTATCTGGAGAAGAAAACAACCAGCTTCCCTAGTCAACCGCTGGCTGGCTGCGGGTGCGAGGGGGTGCACTAGTCTTGGTGCTGCTCCCTGAAGGCCATAAGGAAAAGCCTGAACCACCTGAGCCCTCAGGTCAGAGACAGAGGGGGAAACTGCCTGCAGAAAGTTCTCAGAGGTTCTCCGCTGTTATCCTCAGTTGCCCTTCATTCTCTTTTTATTCTGATTTCTGTGGGTCCAGTCAGGAGCACCTGGAACTCTAGAAAATGAAAGGGCCAGGGCCAGTGTTGGGTGCAGGACTCTAGACAGGTGGCTTCTGATGACCCTTGGCGGGAGATTGTTCAGTGTCTCCAAGGTTACTTGGGGGGAAGGCAGGAAGAGGGGGTGGAGCCAGGATCTGGTGTGGAGGGGCTTCCTCAGAGCCATCTGGGCAAGTTCTCCCACGACATAGACCTGGGGTGCTGCCCCGTTGACCATTGTGCCAGCTGCTCAGGGACCAGGTGCCAGGTGCTGCCTCTGCAAGCGGGAATTAAAATGACTCTTGAGGTCAGCTATTTGGACTGAGGAACAAGAGACCCCTTTCTGTTAGTGCCGGAGAAACCAAAGGGCTCTGAGTTGAAAAGCCAAAGAGAAAACCCCAGCCTTCAGTCACAAATGCCAAGAATGATTAAGAAAAAAAAAATTTTCTTCCAACAGAAGAAGACTAGATGAGACTCTTTTCCCAGAAATCCAGGTGGAGTAAACTCAGTCCAGATCTGAATGAGAAGGGGGAAAGCAGGTTCTAATGCAAGTGGGCAAACAGGTAGTCCCAGCAGAAATGGGAAGATTGGACTTGCACGGCTACTTGGAAGTATCCAGATTGAGGGGCCTTCCCTCAGTCGATGGGTTTACCATGCTGCCCAAAAGCTCCATCTGCAATCACACTTTGAACCTGCAGTTAATTGTCTCCCTATGTAGAGTTGGTTCCTCTAACACTCCTGGAACTTAGAGCCAGGGTGCAGAGTCTGAGGGCATTGAGGAAGCCAGGCGGGGGTGGCGGGATGGCTGGTAGTGTGGCGTTGAATGCTGGCCAAAGGCTTGGGGAATGGATATGTCCTTCCATCTTAAGGAAGGACATGAGATACTGTGTATCACTGAATCTTTCACAACCCATTTATGAGATGTAGTATTCTCCTTGTTTTATGAGGAAACAGGTTCAGGGCCGTGAAGCAACTTCCTCAGAGCCGTAGAACTAATAGATGGTGGAGCCCAGATTTGTATTCCAGTGTTTCTGAACCTCCAGTCTGTCTTTTTACTACTATACCGTTGAGTAGAGGAGGAAATTGCCTTCTGGGAAGGAATTCCACACTTGAACAAGGGTAATGTTCAGGCCTGCAATGAGTACTACTGAGGGAAGGCTGCAGAAAATACTTTTCTGGAAATCCAGAGCAACATATCGGTTTGGCTATGGCCTAAGTGGCAATTACTTAGGGTTGCCTTTGAGAAGAAACAGGAAGAAACCAAACCAGAGAAATGGAGGACCATTGGCTTGAGCTGAGGGCTTCATGGACATGATTTTAAATGGTAGAAAGAAAATCAGAGTCCTGTCCATAAGGTGGAATCTCTGTGAGGTCTCAGTGAAGTAAGGAAAGCCAACAGTTTCTGGGGCAGAGAAATCAGGGACTTAGTGGTAAGCAAGATGGAGGATTGGTTCCTATTTGGTTGCTGAGACTGTAAGTTCTGCCAAGGGGCTGACACCACTTGGAAGATGCAATTATGGTGGAAGAAAAGGAGTGGGCACCTGGCCAGATGTTCTCACGCTGGGTGGATGATGTATCCCTTACTAAAAAGCAGGTTAGGGCGCCCACTTCCTATCTTATTCCCTTGGCAGTTAAATCCTAACTTGATGAACTCATAAACCACTCTGGGCAACCGCAGTGCTGTTACATTTTGCTTAATCCTCATTATTTCTCGTGTTCTCAGTAAAGATATTTGAAGGTGGTCAAGGGGTTAATGGGCTCTAAATGGAGTGAATCAGAGCATTAACATCTAATTAGAAAAAAAAAAGGAAGCCAAAATAAGCAGATATGTGAACTGAGACTGGAAATTTGAGTGATCACTCCCTACTAATTTTAGCACCTGGTTTCAAATCAGTATGTTGGGGACAAAAGGCTTCCCTTTCAGTGTTGTGAAAATCAATAGGGAATTTAGTATCCAACCGTAGCCTGCTGTGAAGGTGAGGACTGACTACACTTGCTTTTCTTTTGCAGCAATGCCCTGTTTTAGGCAGGTTAACTTGCACTACTGGCCAGCCTCCACCCACTGTGCAAGGGATCAATCCACATTCTTCCCTCAGTCTGCAGATGCCCTGAGTTTAGAAGGTAATGTGCTTGTGTCCAGGACAGTGTTACTTCCCAAATGGGCATACTTTTCAGTACAGCAAATATTACGTCGAGAATCTTATCTTATTCTCCCCTAAAACCATGGGATATTCTTACCTGTGATACTTGGGTGAGGGTCTAGAAACATAAACAGGGCTCCAGAAAATCACTGAATGGCAGCCTGGACGTTCTGAGGAACCCACTGGAAGTCAGAAGGGCTTCTGACAAGGCGCAGGCTGTTCAGACGGAATGATCCGCCTACAAATGGCGTAGATATGATGAGCACAGACTTGTTCACCAGATCCTGAAATATAGCAGCGTCTTGGAACCATGAGAGAAGCAAGTTCAAGACAAGTCAGCGGAAATACTACCTCACGGAGCAGGTAATGAATGTATGGCACGGATTATCTCCCAGGGGGGCACAAGCTGGCAACGTAAATGGATTCCAGAAGGAATCCATTTGGACAGATTTGTGAATGGCAGAGCCACAAAGGAGAGCTTCAGGAAGCTAAGATCTACTCCATGTGGTGGGGAGTTCAGGGTGGCCTAGCAGGTCTTTCATTATGTGTATGTGGGGTCTTGGTGGACAACAGTCTTGGCCTCACTACAGCTGGACTTTGAACAAATTGGCCCTGCCAGTGCTCCCTGCCCAAGCCCCAATCCCCATGGCTTTTGCCTCATGGAGGCAGCAAATCCTTGTGCCTTTTACCTTAGCCGAGGATTTTCTGCAGATACTGTCTTTTATTTTTAGTCTCGTGTGTGTTTCAGTTTTAGCAGGTTATCCAAAACCCAGCAAGTTCGCCAGCTTAATTACAGCCATTCTAAGAAAACATTTCCTCTGCTCCCCACCAGCTTCCCTCACTGCCCTTGTAAAAGGCATTGCTTTTTCATTTTGGCTTTGGACTTCTAAACAGATTTGGAGAGCCTGTTTTCATACCAGTTATTATATTTACCTCTTGTGATTAGGTTTCTGTTCAGACCTTCCCTTCTAAACTGTTGAGTTCCGACAGAAATTACTCTAATTATGAAAGCTCCTCCGAAAAGTGCAGTGACAATATACTTTTCTAGGAGACTCTTTTTAACGCAACATCCAAAATGCCTTCATTGCTGCATCTGGGATGCCAGGGGAAATATTACTTTTATGGCTGTAGCTCCAAATCTTGGCACTGGGAAAAGTTGCGGAAATTCTTGGATGTCCCTTTTGATGATCCACGTGTCTCCCCATGCATACATGTCCCACGGCTGCATGGCTTTGCATTTTCTGTAGGATTCCTGTCAATTCCTGGGCCAGAGTGCCTTGCCCTACTGCTTTTGCATCTGGGTCTGATGGGGTCGGGGGCAACTGCTGGCTTGGAAAGCCCTTTGTTTATACCTCTTGGGTGTGAAGGGGTTCAGTTTTCCTTTTCTGCTTCTGTGCATGGCCCCCCAGAGTTGTGTCTTGGAAACTTTGTTGATGGCACTGTGGTTGGCTGTGGTTAAATAGGCCAGCACTACCATTCGGTGCTCTTTGGTGCCATTCAGAAGTGGTTTTGTTCTAATTTTTTTTTTTAAGATTTTATTTATTTATTTGACAGAGAGAAACACAGAGTGGGAACACAAGCAGGGGGAGTGAGAGAGAGAGAAGCAGGCTTCCTGCTCCACAGGAAGTGGGGCTCGATCCTGGGTCTCCAGGATCATGACCTGAGCTGAAGGCAGTCAGTTAACCAACTGAGCCACCCAGGCACCCCAGAAGTGGTTTTGTTCTAATGGAAACAACAGGTCTCTGGATTCCAGTTTTCTGGCAGGGGGTCTCAGGGTAGGAGGACAGCCCCACAGAGTTCTCATGTTGCCTCTCTTTGTGGTTCCCCTTGTCTTCTGCTCTTCTCTAGGGGCGGGCTTACGTATTGATTTAGTGAGCGAGCCCACCGTGTGGATTTCATGTACCACTTCTTGCCACTCTGTCAGCGAGATGTCTGGGAAGCCCCAGCCTGCCCTGCCCAGCACATTCATTCTGGCAGAAGTTTTTGTGAAGGCTGAAATTGTTTATTCCTCTTGCCTCCAGGGCCCATAAAGTTACTGTGCCTTTGAAGTTTGCTTCCTTAACTAGTTCAGTGATTCAGAACCTCAACCTCGCCACCAATAAACTTCCTCTCCCTAGGCTGGCTCTTTCATAATAGGTAAAAGGAAGGGCTGACAAAAACACAAAATAATGGGATAACCTTCATTTACTAATTGCAGAAATACACTCACCCTGTCTATTCTTACTGCCATTGACTTACTGTTTTCTATGTGCTAAGCAGTGTAGGCACATTGCCTTTAAATTCCTCATAACACTGCGAGATACTGTAATACCAGATGAGGACACCAGGATTTGAAAAATTTTAAAAAATTTTTTCCCCAAAGATCAGATAAATGGTAAGTAGAGATTCTGAGAAATAGAAACACATTTATTCAGCACATATATGTTCCCGAGCTATACCAAAATGGATCAGGCTCTAGTGTGGCGGAGCTTACCCGAGAGTCAAACTTGAACCCAGAACTTTCTAGATTCAGAACTCCACTGCTGCCCACTTTAATCAACTGGACAGGTTGAGGAAACAGCCTCTGTGTCTGTAGA
This sequence comes from Spilogale gracilis, assembly GCA_004023965.1. Taxonomy (NCBI): domain Eukaryota; kingdom Metazoa; phylum Chordata; class Mammalia; order Carnivora; family Mephitidae; genus Spilogale; species Spilogale gracilis. The sequence continues at coordinate 30,139 of PITA01001278.1, forward strand.
ACACAAACAAATGAACTGATTCTGGGATGGTAACAACAACAACAACAGCAACAATAATAATAATACTTGGAGCGTATATGTAAGTTTCAGTTTACAAAGACATTTTGCATGTATTGCTTAACTTAACCCAGCCTTTATTAGGAGGGCAGAGTGGATGAGAAGCTGGGGCTTGAAGAGGCCGGTTGCCCACCATCGTCGCATAATTGGACAAGAACCGAGGTGTTCTGGCTCCTCGGCCGTTGGTGTCTGGGCTGGTGTATGCAAGATGAACGACACATTCTGGGAACATTTCTCGATGGAGTGTTGGACCTACTGGTCATCTGAAAGTATCTGGAAGCAAGGCCTAAACTAAATTCAAGCAGAATCTGGATATCTGCCTTGGAAAATTCCTGCCCTTGGAAAGGCATGGGCTACAAAGTGCTTCTCACACTTTAACACCAAAGTTGCCCTAAAGGGGAGGAAATTGCTGCTTTAGGAAGACATTATTTGAGATCTTGTGGCTTCATATACACTTGATACACTTTTCCTATACCTTCAGGGATGTTCCCCCTACCCTCCCCCCAGTCTGGGAAACATAGGAAGAGATGACATATGACGCTTATTAGTTGTGCTCTAACCAACTGAGCTAATAAATGCAGTTTAGTGGGATTTCAGCCAGCCAGACAGCCATAGGCAATTGTTTATGCAGAATCTGCAGCCATCTCTGCATTGTGCTAGGTAGGCACTATGAAATGGCCCTTAAAGAATTTACAGCCTACTGTGAAACTGACCCATGCAATGATTAGCGGATATTAGAAAAATGCTTAAAACAAGGTGCCAAGTTTTAAAATTGGGATTTAAGGGAAGTAAGGGCTGGAGCATTCACGGAAACCTTCCTGATAGAGCTGGGTTGGGCAGAATTTAGGAGACGCAGAAGAATCTGAAGATGGGGAAAGAGATGGAAAGGTTTCTAGGTTGAACCCAACATAGACAAAGGTGTAGAGAGGGAATAAATGGTAGGATTGTTCTGTAAATTATATTAATTATTTGAGAACCCTTTCTCAATCTTTCTCTTTCTAATGCAGAAAACTAGGCAAAGACTCTAAAGTATGAAGGAGAAAAATAAAATATCATCTATAAACCTGGTGATCAATGATAACCGTTGTTACATTTGATATGAGCTGTTCTAGTCTTTAAGCAGGAGATTAGAATTTGTATGGTGGTAGTTGGAGGTCACTGCGGATTTTGAACAATGGACAGACCACTCTCAAAAAAAGTCAAGCTGGTGGGCTTTTGTAGGATTTAATGCAGTGTAGAGAGACTGAGGGACTGGAGTCAGAAACTTCACTCTGGTGGGAGGCCACTACATACTCTAGCTCCTGCCTTTAAAACCAGCTAACTAGCTAGCTAACTAACAAACTAACTAGTTGCCTTGATAATTGCAGAGCTCTCTATCCCTGGAACAATTCAAGCAGAGGCTGGGTGGCCACCTGTCGGGATGCTGTGTAAGAGATTATTATCCCTGCAGATTTAGTCCATATCATCTCTTTCAACCCCAAGTTCTAGGGCTTACATTCTTAGCTGTGGAAATCCACATTCAAATAGACAATGATACTCCTTCTTGTGATTGGACCACAATTGGCTCACTTAGTAATGTTATTGGGTAACGAGATAAATGTTACTGGACGGTAGAAATCAACTGTCTTTGCGGTGGAATTAGTTCGTGTCTATTTTAGCCTTGCTATATCTCTTGCTGTATTATTGACAGAAGCTCTTAGATGAGGAGCCTTTGAAGAGATATTCCTACCCCTACCCAATATCTACCTGCCTGAATCCCAGCTCAGCCACCGTCTTCTCTGAAAACATCTTGACTCTTCAAGATGGAGGAAAAAGCCAGCCCTTTGTTTTCCGAAGGGGCCCTGTGCTGATCTGCCCTAGAGCCTGCCCACAGTAAGGAGATTACCTGTTTATTGGCCCCCTGTGCTGGGCTGGAAGCTCTGAATGAGCGAGGTGGTACAGTTCTCAGGAAAACACTTGCCAGTGAAGGAAGCCCTGTGGCCGTAAGGTGGCATCTGGGAGGTTGTGGAGCATGGCGCCCTTCCTCTGAACTTACCTCCTTTAAGCACTTGAAGAAACACTGGGTTCTTTCTTCATCAGGACAGTTTTGGGGTCTGCAATTCTATCTCCTCACAATGTGCTAGAAATATAGCTTGGACCATGCACGAAAAGGGACACAGGAAGGGAAAAGAACATAATTAAAGATGACATGGGGCCAAGGTATGGCACGGCTAAAGGGATTAGCATGGGCAAAGAGACTTTCTTCTGAAATCAGATCAGGTATACACTTTTCCTAAGCTGCTGTGACATTTATCGTAAGGAGAGGACCTTTCTACCCCTCCTCTGTGTCGGCCTTGGATCACAACACCTGGTTCTGCTCCAGGGAAATAGAAAAGAAGAACAACCAGAGCTTCTATCCTTCCCCACCCCCCGCGTTAGGCTTGTCCTTTGTCAAGCTCCTGATGCTGCCAGCTGTCAGTGAGGGCTGGGCAGGAGAAAACGCTACAGGCTTATCGAGAATTCTGGACACGGTGTCCAAACCCGGAACATGCTGGAGCTGAGTTCCTGTGAGATTCCCACAGGTTCCGAGAGCCTGAGTTAAGACAAAAAAGGTCTCTACTTATGAGTGAGCTTCTACTCTTTCAATAGAGTCACTAGGCAACAGTTTTCTGTGGCTCTTAAAAACCATGTGGGTAAAGGATTATTTCTTTCTATATATGGCCAGAAATGAGCCCAATCATGGGCCGACTTCCTGGTTGACCCTGTCCAGTTTTTTCCAGACCTGCAGACTCCAGAGACTTGTAGGCTGGACATGGGTTTCTGTGGTCTGTGTGTAATTGGGCTCAGCATTGGAAAATCCGGCTCCCAGAGTGACTGCCCCCAGTTGTCCTTGTCCCCCACCCCTCTCCCCTTGCCTCTCCTCCCTCAGAATGCTGCAGCTAAAATGCAAATAATGAAGCTCTCACAGCTGCAGCTCTGCTAAAAATAGAAAGTTTGTTTATTTTTATGTTCCTGAAGCCCTTTTCCTGCTGCTGCTGTTGTTGTGAGCGCAACTCCCAGGCAGGAATGGGAAGGACTCGTGTGCTGGTCACCAGCCACAGGAATTCTGTCATGTGTTTGGGGTTCACATCTCAAAACCTGTTTGGGGGCCAGAGGATCTAGCAATCTGTTTTCTTATCTGAGCCTCTCTTCTCTTAGCTGACACCTGCCCTACAGCATTTGGGCTGTGTGTATCTGGGTTTTTAGATGATCTGCATGAACGTACTTCCCTCTCAGAGACAGCCTCCCCTCTAGTTACAATCTGCTCACAGGAGATGCGTCGGCCTAGGAAAGGACACTGGGCTAAGAGGCAAAAAGCCTGGGTGACCTTGGACAAGTTGCAACCCCCTGACCCTCAGTTTTCTCATCCGTAAAATTGGCATAATACTGTTCGTCTACAACTGAAGTGCAATAATGGCTATGAAACAACTTTGAAAAGTTCAAGATATCTGCAAATGAATTGTTTTCTACTTTTGCTAAACAAACCCAGGCTTCTCGCCTCTGTCCCAAAGCCCTTGCCTCAAAGGGCTTTTGAGTGGCCCGAAGGAGGAGTGGAAGGAGGACAAGGAAACAGTACATGAGGAGGTATGTTCGGATCATATTTCTTTTGAGATCTGAATGAAACAAACTCCTGTCGAAATACCTGAGAAGCGATCTAGGCTAGAACAGAGACTCCTGGGTGAGGATTCAGGAAATTGAGGAAGGGGACCCCTCCACACTGTTAGCTTGCTGGAGGTTTTGGAGGGACGACTATCTTACTGTGTGTCTTATCTCCCTTGCTCGAACACCTACGTCACGTGGTGTATAGCCCACATGTGGAGTTTGTCACCTGATTCACAGTGTCCTGGGGAGACCCTTTCCCCTCAAAGATCTAACAGCTGAGGGCAGGGTTGTGTTGGACGCATGTTGGACTCTCTGGACCCACTATGACTATTATATTGGGTTGTTTTCTTGGGGAGAACCCTGGCATCCTCAGGGCTGGTCCTAGAGCCTGAGTTACCCTGGGCACCTCTCTCTTCCAGGCTTCTCTGCTGTAAGGAGCAAAGTAACGACTTTGGCTGATTGAAACAAAAAGAATTTATATAAATTAAATCTTCATTTAGTTTTAAAATTAAATTAGAATTAAATTAAAATTGTAATTAAAAATTAGGGGCTCTGTGAATTGGATGAATCACTTCTTATAGTTAGTCTTAAACATTTCCAAGGTGCCTGGGTGGGCTCAGTTGGTTGAGCATCTGCCTTGGACTCAGGGCATGATCCCAAGGTCCTGGGATCGAGTCCTACATCAGGTTCCTTGCTCAGCAGAGAGCCTGCTTCTCCCTCTGCTTGTGTACTCTCTCTCTCTGAAAAATAAATACAATCTTTAAAAAATCCTGAGTTTAGCATTTCCATAAGTTTTGAATGCAGATAACAAACCAGGTATCTGATCTGTGAATTTATTACTGTTAGAAATCATAGGTGTTTTAAAGTCAATTTCATTTGTTGCAGACATTTCAAAATGTTGTTTATGCTCATTGCTACTTCTGCGTAAGAGCAGTTTATTAGACCTACCACTAGATTTATTTAAGGTACTAGTAAAAAAAAGCACAGTTATCATGCTATCATATATTTGCTTATTAAAAAAATTCTAACTATATTTCAGAATTGTTGACTATTCTATTTTGCTCATTTTAAAACATTCTTGGGATGTCTGGGTGGCTCAGTTGGTTGCATCTGGGACTTCAGCTCAGGTCCTGAACTCAGGGTCATCTAATCCTGCGGGGGCTCCAAGGAGAGGCTTAGCTGTGTGGTCAGCAGGGAGCCTGCTTCTTCCTCGCCCTCTGCCACTCCCCCTGCTTGTGCTCTCTCTCTCTCTCTCTCTCAAATTAATAAATAAAATCTTTAAAAAAACTCAAAACGTTTTCCATATACTTCATAAGCTTTACCAGGCACAAGAAAGGGTAAGAACCCCCTGACCTAAAGCACATTATTTAGCTTATAGCAAGATTGGCTATGTAACTTGCAGGACTCTGCACCAAATGAAAATATGAGGCCTTTTGGTCAAAATGTTAAGAAATGGAAGACGGACAGCAGAGCATTAAACCAAGCATGAGACCATGCTGTTCTGGGGCTCCGTGTCACTACACAGGTTGCTGATTGGTGAATCCCATTTCATAGGCCCTGGCTCATAGAGTTTCCAGGAAGGTCAAAGGACCAGACTCGGGGGCTCTGCGGCCGGGGGAGAGACCCAGACTGTGCGGGGGAGCTGGTCTAGCAAAGACCCCATGCTGTTCCTACTGAGCACAGTTGCCGGGGCTTGTCCCTGGGCCACACAACAGCCACAGCTGGAAAGTGCCCCCGGGCCTGGCGTCATCAGTAGGTCAGGGAACCGGACCGAGCTGTCTGTGTTGCCAGAACGGATTCTGAGTGACTCCTGCTCTTACATGCAGCTAGTTTCCAGTTTCAAGTCTGGACTAGATGGAGATGATTGGTGGAGCCTAGATCATAGTCATTCCTTCAGCGGGGCAGAGGTTAGTAAGCAAATATCTATCATCGCTCACCTCTGTAGACCAGCTCTGCCTTATGGGAAGAGGGACGCCCCAAACATATAAGAGGTTCAGATGCTAAAGTGGCCCAAAAGCATGAGATATGTCCTTGATAATCCCCACGTACCCAACAGGTACCCTGACCACCAGGTGCACTTCTGAAGGAGGTCAGGGGCTGGCAGGGACAGGAGGTCACCTCTAGGTAGATGAGGCTACTGGGAGAGAACACACACTGAAACATTTTAAATTTCCGGATATTTCGATAGTTGCTAGGATAATAAGGCTGAATATTTGGAATAGAGATTATTTAAGAAATTCACAACCTATAGAGGTAGAACACAAAAGCTTGGGACTTTCACCACATCTTCTCCATCTGTGGGAGCAGACAACGCCAGGAAGGATGGAGGGGCTCAGCAGGGTCACACAGGGCAAGGTCTAGTTAATTTGAACCTTTCCTGGAAGCAAGAGATGGTGAGTCAATGTGGATATACTTTAAATTAAGTCAAGACCAGGGGAGTGAAGGCCGCTATAGAAATGAACTTCCATGTGACACAGCTTGGTGACACTGTGGGGCAGGGGCTGGACCAGCAAGCCTCAGCTCATGGATCACTGTCTCCCTTCTCACTCTTACCAAAAGATAAATTGGTAAGTAAGGGGTAGGCTGTCCTGTTTCCTCCCTATCCCCACAGAGTGATGGGTGGGCTGTTCTTTAGAAAGTGGTACGAGGACAGATCTTGTCCCAGAGGGCTGTTCTCTAGAGGGATGGCTGAGGGGGAGACTGCAGGTCGCTGAACAGGTGCTTGGCCATCTGGCGGGTCCTCCAGGGGCCAGGAAGACAGAGAGTCCTGCCGCTCAAGACAGAGGAGCCCTCCCTCCCCCCAGAGAAGGCTGGCGGGCACTGCCTGTGGGGCTGTCCTCAGAAGGAGCGAACAAACGAAATGCCCCTCCCTCAACTCCTGACTCCTATGAAGGGCTCTGCATCCATAGTGTCCTTTATTCCCCATAGGGGCACTTGAGAGAGAGAGACTGTTTTCTCCATTTTATAGACCTAGAGAAGCCAGCTCTCTTTGCCTTCCCAACACATTACCCTGAGGGGAGAAGGAATCGACTATCATCTTTTGGTTGATCTCTAGTCAAAGGCTGGAGATTTTGTCTTTAATATACCTTTCCCTAGGGAAAGAATAATAATCCCTGGCCTTCCTACCCATTAAACAAAAGCTCTTCAGCAAAGAAATCTTGACTTATTATTATTTTTTTTTTGCTACTTCAAAAATAAAGTTTTGACTAAACTCTGGAATAATGTCAGATTGACAGAAGCGTTGCAAAGATAAGTACCTTTCACTCAGTTTCCCCTAATATGAACATCTATGTAATCGTGGCATGTTTGTCAAAACTAAGAAATTAGCATGGATAGTATACTATTCACTCACCTATGGAATCTTTGGGTTTTACTAACAGTTTATCCACTAATGTCCTTGTTGGTTTGTTTTAGGATCCAATTTAGGGTACTACTCTGCTTTGAGGGAAACCTTGAATTTTAAGAGAACTTTCAGCGTGCCCATGGAGGGGGTTTGATCCAGGGTGGAAATGGTTTTCTTTCTTTCTTTCTTTCTTTCTTTCTTTCTTTCTTTCTTTCTTTCTTTCTTTCTTTCTTTCTTTCTTTCTTTCTTTGTGGTTTCTTTTCTTTCTTTTTTTTTTTAATTAGTAATGTATAATGTATTATTTGCATCAGGGGTACAGGACTGTGCCTCATCAGTCTTACACAATTCATAGCACTCACCATAGCACATACCCTCCCTAGTGTCCATCACCCAGCCACCCTAGTCCTTCCCCCCCCAGAAACCCTCAGTTTGTTTTCTGAGATTGAGAGTCTTTCTCCCTCCCATCTTGTTTCATTTTCCCCCCTCCCTTTCCCCATAGTCTCCTTCTGTGCCTCTCAAATTCCTCATATCAGGGAAATCATATAATAATTGTCTTTTTCTGATTGACTTATTTCGCTCAGTATAATACCCTCCAGTTCCATCTGCGTCATTGCAGATGGCAAGATTTTGGTTTTTTGATGGCTGCATAGTTTTCCACTGTATATATACATCACATCTTCTTTATCCATTCATCTGTTGATGGACATCTAGATCTTTTCCATAGTTTGGCTATTGTGGACATTGCTGCTATAAACATTCGGGTGCATTCTGATCGCTGCATTTGTATTTTTAGGGTAAATACCCTACCCAGTAATGCGATTGCTGGGTCATAAGGTAGCTCTATTTTCAACTTTCTGAGCAAATTCCATACTGTTTGGAAATGGTTTTCTTTATATTTTCCCTTATTTTTCCTACAAAAGTTCTGTGAACATTGTTCTTTTTTCTTTAAGATTTTATTCATTTATTTGACAGAGAGAGGGGGGACATAAGCAGTGAGAGAGGGAGAGAGAGAAGCAGGCTTCTCCCCAAGCAAGCAGCCTGATGCGGGGCTCCATTGCAGGATGCTGGGGTCGTGACCTGAGCCGAAAACAGATGCTCAATGACTGAACCTCCCAGGTATCCATACATTAAGTGTTCTTTAAATAATTTTGTGGCTTCCATGCACCCTTAGCAGCTTCCTTGGGACATTAATGCCAGGCAAGTGGAAGCGGTGTGAGGAGTTTGGAATAAAGATGTTGCCAAGGTGCAAAACACTGTGGTCTTTGATCGGAAATTTGGGATATCCAAGTCTGTTTCTTCCCCCAAAATTCTAAGCACTAAAACACAATTGTTTTTCGCGAGACTTCGACCTCACATCTTCTTGTGAAGTCATGTAGTTTGGGCTCAGGCCTTGCTGTGTGCTGTGGGGAAAAGGCAGTAACGCAGGTGAGGTATCGTGTGAGGTGAACTCTGCGACCGGCTTCCCTGGGTTATTCTGTCCATCGTTGAGAGCCCCGGGCAGGTGCCGGCAGCATTTCAAGTTATGGGATGTCTTTACTATATTTAGGCTTCTGCTTATTGATTGGGCATCCTTGCTAATATAATTTGTTTTCTTTTGCTGTGGAACTGAAAATGGCATCATAGGGAGGTATTGTTGAGTCTATGACAGGTCCCTTTTTATCTTCTACTGGTCTGGGCTCTTGGTCCTTTTGTAATTCTGTAAAATGTCAGGACCTGGGCAGCTGGTAGGAGTGAGGGGAGACGGAGGGGTCTCTAGTGCTGATATGTAACTGAGACCCTACAGAATGCAATGGGTATTAGACTTCTGTATAAGGCTTTATGGGACAGAGCTAGCATAATCATAAGTGCTCAACTGATGATTTAGCCCCCCATTCCCAATCTTTAATCCACCATAATATTAAGATATGAGTATATTATACAACATACATATAACACTATCCATCTGCCCATAGCCCACCTAACTCTTAGGACTTATTTTTAGAATAGTGGTAATTGCTCATATTAGTTGAACATTTAATATATTAGGTAATCTTCCATCTCCTTTACATGTTTTTGTTTTGTGTAATTTTCCCACAATTCTGTGAGGTAAGTACCATTATTATGTTCATGCTGTGGAAGAGGAAAATTAAGGCAAGAAACTTCCTTTCATCCGAAGTCACACAGAGAAGCCAGGACCCAACCCAGAGCTATCTAACTCCGAGCCCAGTATTCTCTTAATCTCTTTGCTGCCCTGATCCAGCGGCTGGGAAGAGTTGTTAAATACACATACTTTCCCAGTCAATGACTCCGTACTCCCCCTTTAAGCAAAGATTACTCAAGTTCTAGAAATCAATAATCTACACCATTTACTGAATTTTTCCTACATGCAAAGCTCTGTGCTTGGTGCTGAAAGGAATAGAGAGAGAAGAGAAAATTCACCAAGTATCAGAGTGGGAAACACCCAGGAGAATGGAATTCTCATGCCTGGGCTATCACTGATTGGTTTGGGCCACATCATTCAACTTCTTTGCGAATCAAGTAATTTATCTGTGAAGTGAGCAGGTGGGATGAAATACACTCAAAAGTCCCTGCCTGTTCTTTGATTTTGTCCCTCCATCTTGCGCCAGATGTCGTCCCTGCCTGCAAAGATCACAGAGCAAAACTTCCAGCACATGACACAATCCGAGCCCAGCAGAGCGGTGAATTGTCTACCATAGGCTATGAGCAAGCCCTGGACATGTACTTACTTGGGCATAAAAGACAGGTGTCATAATTTCTGCCCTTAATAAGTGTACAAATTAGTTGGAAAAACAGGACATAAGCACTTGGAACAATGACCAATATGAGACATTGGATAATTAAGTACTAAATGGTGCCCTGCAGTCATTGTATGATGATGGTAAAGTGATAACAGGCAACATTTACTGAATTTGTAGGCATATGCAAGATTGAAGGGAGGGCAAGAAACCCTCAAAAACCAAGATAAGCAATACTTTATTGCAATATTTTTTTAAAATCGAGAAATGCAGAAACTTCATGATGAACAAGCTATCAAGATTTTAAATACAGACAAGTTCAGTTGTATTGATATTTCCTTCCGTCTAGGGCTCAAGTATGACTCAGCAGAGCCCTGTGTGCTAGCTACCACATCTTACTGCTTTACATTCATTGTCTTAGTTAATCCTCACCATGACTCTGATTATTAGATTCCACTATTTGCATTGTTTCATGGATGAGGAAACCGAGGCTTGCATTGCTCAAGTTACAGAGGTGGTAAGGGGCAGAGATGGAACTTGAGCTTGGGTCTCTGGCATCATAATTCATGCTTGTACACACTGCCTTTTATGTCCTTACAAATATACAGGCAGAACTCCCTGCCCCAGTGGAAGGCTGTCCCCCAGTGTGGCTGAGCTAGGGGGTTGCTCTGCCTCGGGCAACTTTGTGGTTCCCCTGGAGGGGTGTTCAGTGCACCTGTGCTCCTCACATCTGTTGCCTCCTGGCTGGAACCCTTGGGGGGCTGTTCTTTCCCTACCTTGTAAATTCGTGAGGATGGGAACCACTGCCAGGGGGCGGGGCTCCACCTAACACCAAAACTCCAGGTTACACATCACACTCACTTCATCCATAAGTAGGAAAGCCAAGGTGAAGATCATCCAAATTGTGCTTTCTGCCTGACCCCACAAAAAGAAGGCCCTGTGGGGTTTATCAGTATGTCACAGCAGAGGAAACCATGCTGAACACAGGACCTGTCTCAGAGACATTTGTCATTTTAGGCCCCAGCTGCAGCACGGAGCTCTATTTCCGGACAGGAAGTGAAACCACAGTGGGAAAGGTAATCTTGAGCTTCAACTTAACAGTTGGGGAGCTGTCACCATCGTCTTGCAGTTTTACATCTAGCACATGTTTGTCCGAGGTGGGGGGCAAAGACACTGCCCAGATGGGCCCATGGGGCATTTCAGCTGGACTGTGCAGGGCCAGGAATCCACCCATGCACCTTGTGGGGCTGGAATTAAATCTCTGCTGTCCAAGACTGTTGGTTGTGTGCACAGATAGAGGCTTGGGATAAATAGAGGTGGGGTAAAAAGAAGTCAGAATTATGAACTGTCAGCATGGGAACTGATTTGGAGGTTATCCAGTCCAAGTCTTCATTTTGCAGGAGAGGGAGTAGAAGCCCATAGAAATTCTGTGACGTTAGGAAAGGCACATAAGCATTTTTCTGGCAGGCACAAGACATGAAATTGGGTAGATGACATTTTGAAGTGGCAATTTTAACGTAACCATAGGGCATTTCGATGATGCCCCAAAAGCACTATTTTCACTTTATTAATTGACTTCACCTTATCTCCTTATCTCAGGTTCAGTGGGAAAACACATTGAGATCATGTCCTGATTCCTGCAGTGGAGGCCCATGGACAGCCGTACCAGCTATTTCTGTAGCATAAATAAGATAATCTGTAGGAGCACAAAAGCCTTGGGAGTTGTGGGTCTTGCCATAAATTGGCATGTCTTTGTTTTTAGTTGTTTCATTTTTTTGTTTTTATGGTTTATTACAATGAAAATTTTTCTGTTTTCATACAGTGCAATCAAGAACCTATGGCTTAGCTTTCTTAAGGTTGATGCATTTACTTCTCATAGTTTTATCATACTTCTGACTGTGGTGAAATACTTATTTCTCCAGGATGTTGGGTTATTTTGTCGAGTCACTGGGATGCCCACACTGGAAAGTTGCATTTCTTTATCCTTCAGCTTCCTTCCTTCCCATCCTTCCTCAGGACTTCCATAATTGTGGGTGACCTGTCTCATTTAAATTCAGGAACCTATGAGGAGAAGGGCACCAATGACCATTTAATGACATAGAACCAAGAACAAGAACAGGTATTCAATTTAAAAATATTAGGTGAACCAGGTGGCTCCGTTGGTTAGGTGTCCGACTCTTGATTTCAGCTCAGGTCATGATCTCAAGGTTGTGAGACGGAATCCCGCACTGGGCTCTCTGCTGGGCAAGGTGACTACTCCCCCGCCCTCTAAAAATAAATAAATAAATATGTATTATGTGTGTCTAAATATTTACATATATAAATATAAATAAGGTGGACCTGATGAGTTTATGGAATAGGGAGTATAAATTCATGGTATACGCATCAAAAAATGGGAATAATTATTTGTTGCCAATTTCACAAAGATAGTAAGATATCTTATACATGTAAGATATTAGATATACATATATTATGTATGGCTTATAAATGACCCAGTTCTTATGGAACTACCCTGAGTTTCCTGATTTTTCCCCTTTGTTTGGACTTTGAGCCTTTGCCCAAGGGATCCCCTTGCTGGGACAACCCCTACCTTCTGTTGGCATGGCAAACATCTTATCCTTTAAGGTCCAGCTCAATTATTATTGCTTCTGAGAAATGTTTCCTTAATCCTTCAGCTTAAATGGCCCACTCCTTTCTTCGTGTTGTCATATGTCCTCAGACATACCTCAAAGAGAGCTGGTCGCTCTTGAAATTATTTATTTACATGTCTATCTCTGTTCTTGAGGACAGGGACAGTTATCTATCCACTTGGTGTTCCTGAGCCCAGCATGGTACCTGGCATCTAATAAAGCCCAGTAAATATTGGTTAGGTGAACTCTGTCTTGCAGGGTGATGACGCTTTAGGAAGTATTGTAACACATGCTTTGGTCACAGGTACAGAAGAGAACTGGGTCTCCTGTCCCCTGGGTCACGTAGAAAGACAGGACAATGAGGGCACCTGGGTGGCTCAGAGGGTTAAACCTCTGCCTTCGGCTTGGATCATGGTCTCAGGGTCCTGGGATTGAGCCCGACATCAGGCTCTCTGCTCAGCGGGAAGCCTCCTCCCCTCCTCCCCCATCTGCCTCTCTGACTACTTCTGATCTCTCTCTCTGTCAAATGAATAAATAAAATCTTAAAAAAAAAAAAAAGATGGGACAACGGATGTCATGAATACATTCACCTCTTGATACCTGGAGCACTTCTGCTTCTAATTTTGCCAGTAAGATACCAGCATTTTGGGTACTGCACCTGTAGGCATGCATATAAACTTGAGGCTGTAAAAGAAAATCTCATTTTTTTTCAAATGATTTCCACTTTCCTTTACTATTGCTTTTTTAAGAAATAAAATACTTATTGAAGTATAATCGTTCTCCTGTGCTGATTCCAAATTACCTCTTTATACCGTCACTTCTTCCCTTCTCTGTGATTTTACGCTCTGACAATACGTTTGTCAGTCAATAAGTATTTATTGAGAGCCCTGCAGGGTATCAGCATTTTTAACACACATCATACTTTCCGTAAATATTCTCCTGGTGTTATAACTTTGGCGTCTAATAATACAGTCTAAATGAGAAAAATCTTTCACTCAAAGGTGTTTGGAAGTTCATAATCTTGAGATTGGTGCTTCTGATGGGGAAAGAGACAGTCGTAATTTATTGGGCTACTATGTGGCAGGAATCATGCTCCACAGTCTGCGTACATTATCCTATCTGATCTTCACACCTGCCCCATGTGTAGGTGGTCTGCTACCGCACTTTATGGCTAAGGAAAGAGACTCAGAGAGGACAGGCAGCTGTCGTTGGCAGAGGTTCAATCCAGGGCTTGAATTCAGGCCTCTATGGGCTAATGCCTGCACTGTTTCCTATGCATTGTTTTCTTAATTCATTAAATTACCCTAAATGAAAACATTTGAACAATTACAGTTGTAAATTCCTGAAGGCTGGGACTATGCATAAAACTGAAACGTGCCCTTTGATGATTTTGATGCCTTTGTGTCTCTTTCTGCCCTACATATGAACAATAGGATTCAAACTAGGGTTCCTTCCTCCTTCCATCAGTTCCAAACAACAATTTTCAAGATTTAACCCCAAACTCAAAAGCTGCACAGTGATGTTCATGATTCCAACAGCAAAGATATTCTTTTTTTGTGTGCTTTTTATATGATTTTCATGTATCTTTCAATCTCTCTCTCTCTCTCTCTCTGTAAAACATCCTGGAGCAAAGTGAAACAAAAAACCAAAAGTGGACACTGTGTAATTTACAAGGTGATTCAAGGTCATTCATTCAATCAGTCAATTGAGCAATTTGTTTACCAATTTTGAGCTCTTTGATGTGTCTAAAATGTGTCTGAAAAATCCCCATCCTTGAGGTCACTTAGGTGAGTTTCTACACATCTGACTATGAGATCATGTATTTATTCTATATTAGTCCTGCAAACAAAGTCTAAAGGACTTCAAAAGAATAAGAAATGAATTTTATTGGGGGAAAGATGAGAAAAAGGGAGAACAAGGAAACCAACAGAATAGGAGAGTCATGTGAGCTGGGTATTCAGCCATTCATTCCATAAGCATGTGCTTGATGCTTGACAATGTCCTCTGTGTCAGGTGCTATTTGGGACACTAAAAATGCAAATGTAGTTATCTTCAAGGGGCTCACAGATTAGACGAGGGAAAAAGACACATAAGCAGCTGGAAATTAGATACTGAGACAGATGAACAATATACGGTGTGACTGCAGAGGGAGGCAAATTCTCTCCAGCCTGGGCTTAAGGGAGGAATAAGCAAGAATTCCTAGAGGAGGTGGATTTAGCTGAATCTTGAAGGATATAAAGTATTGATGTTTTGAAAGTTATGAAGGTCTTTGGGGGAGCAGAGTGAGCAAAAAAAAAGAAAACGTGAAACAGCAGGACACATTAAGGAATTTCACATAGGTAAGTGCTGGAGAGAGGAGTGGGAGCAGGTGGGCAGCAGAAGAGTATGAGTCCGGATTGATGGGCCAGGGTTGATGGAACAAGAATGGCTATGAATGTCAAGCTAAGGAGTTCTTATCCTATAGACCTTGGAAAGCCATGGACAGATTTTTAAACAAGGGGTGACATTTGAGTGTGTTTGCATCTAAGTTATCAATTAGAGTAAATGTTTGAAAGTGAACATTTAATATTATTTTTCATATACATTACTGAAAAAGTTTTTTTAAGCATTTGCAATTACATATTTATTTATTTATTAATGATTTTATTTATTTATTTGTGATAGAACGAGAGTAGGGCAGAGAGAGAGAGAGAGAGAACACAAGCAGGGGGAGCAGCTGCCAGAGGGAGAAGCAAACTCCCTGCTGAGCAGGGAGCCAGATGTGGGGCTTGATCCTGGGACTCCGGGTTCATGACCTGAGCCAAAGACAGACGCTTAATGACTGAGGCACATAGGCACCCTTACAATTACATAATACATTTAAAAGAAAAAAACAAATTGCAAATAATGAAAATAGTTTTTAAAGTTTTCTTAAAGATTTTATTCATTTATTTTAGAGAGAAAGAGAGTGCATGAAAGGGGGGAGAAGCAGAGGGAGAGGGAGAGAGGGAATCTCGAGGAGACTCTACCCAGAGGGTGGAGCCTCACATGGGGCTGGATCCCATGACCCAAAGGTCAGGACCTGAGCCAAAATCAAGAGTCAGAAGCTTAACCGACTGAGCCACCCAGGTGTCCCCGAATGTAAATTTTTTTTTAAAGATTTAATTATTTATTTGACAGAGAAACACAACTAGAGAGGGAACACAAGCAGGGGGAGTGAGAGAGGGAGAAGCAGGCTTCCTGCTGAGCAGGAAGCCTGATGTGGGGCTTGATCCTGGGACTCTGAGATCATGACCTGAGCCGAAGGCAGACACTTAATGACTGAGCCACCCAGGTGCCCCCTGAATGTAATTTTTTAATTAAATTTTTTATTTTGAGATCATTGTAGATTCACCTGCAATTATAAAACATACGATAGAGACATCCCATGTACCTTTTACCCAATATCCTCCAGTGGTACTATCTTATAAGACTGGTAAATTTCACAACCAGGATATTAACACTGATATAGTTAAAATAAAGAACTTTTCCATCACCACAAGAATCCCTCATGTTGACCTTTAATAACCATACTCTTCTCCCCCACTCACTCCTTAATCCCTTGGAAATTTATTATTTTTTCCTTTTTTGGATGGTGCTTTGGATGTCAAGTCTAAGAATTCTGTGCCTGGCACTAGATCCAATTAAAAAGTAGGCAGAGGACCTAAATAGACATTTTTCAAACAAAACATGGAGATGGCCAACAGACACGTGAAAAGATGCTCAACATCACTAATCCTCAGGGAAATGCATATCAAAACAGCGGTGAGATTATCACCTCACTCCAGTCACAACGGCTACTGTCAAAAAGATAAGAAGTAACAAGTGTTGGCCAGGAGAAAGAGGAACTCCTGTGCACTGTTGGCAGGAATGCAAATTGGTGCAACCACTGTGAAAAAAAAAAGTACAGAAATTCCTCAAAACATTAAAAATAGAAATGTCATATGAACCAGTAATACCCCCATTAGGTATTTACCCCCTCAAAACCAAAAATACTAATTCAAAGAGATACATGCCCGTTGTGTTTATTACAGCATTATTTACAACAGCCAAACTATGGAAGCAACCCAACTGTCCATCGATAGATGAATGGATAAAGAAGGTGTGGTGTGTGTGTGTATATATATAGACACACACACAGCGGAATGCTATGCAGCCATAAAAGGAATGAGATCTTGTAATTTGTAACAACATGGATGGACCTGGAAGGTGTGAACCAAGTGAAGTAAGTCAGATGGAGAAAGACAAATGGTTCATTTACATTTAGTATGGTTATTTATAAGGTTGGGGTCTTTTTTGATTTTTTCATTCTTCTCTCTGTTTTTATGTTTTTTTCTGGCTTATGTGAATGTATTTTAGAATTCCATTTTGCTTTTATTTTGTTCTTGACATATTCTCTTTTTACGTATTTTTATTTATTTTATGCATGTTCGCATTGGTCACTGCAGCAGCTTATCTTGACTATGCCTCAACATCTTTGTCGGGTAGCTATACCAGCTCTTTCGTCTGAATCTTGGCTCTATTATTTGTATTTTTTCATTAAGTTTGAGCTTTTCCTGGTTGTTGACAGGGTAAACGATTTTCAAATGAAACTTGGACATTTTCTCATTATGTTCTGATTTCAGATTCTATTTTCTTCCAGATTTCTTCCAGAATTCCAGATTCCAGATTTTATTTAAACCTGTTTTTGCTGGCTTTTTGGGGGAGTCATCACATCATGACTATAAGGTGAGGTAGAAGTCTAGATTCCCTACCTGTCCTTTGTTGACAACTGACCTCTGCGGGGGCATACTCTTTGCTACTACCAGGTGGAGGTGGGCGTTCCAGCCCCTACACATTCTACAGTTACGGTGGCTTTGTTACTACTGGGTGCCAGTGAAAGTCCTGACTCTCCCACTAGGCCTCCTTCCAGAGGAGAAGAAGAGGGGCTTGTTGTTTCTGCGGGGGCGGAAGTCTAGGCTCACAGAGTGGACTCTATGGACATGATGGAGAGAGGCAAGCTCATTACTGGCCACCGAGGATGAGAGACCAGGCATTATACTGGACTTTCTCTGACACCACCTGGTGTGCTGGGGGCACCTCATTATGATCTGGTGAAGGGGAAGTCTAGGCTCCCACTTGGAACTGTCTGTCATGGGTGGGACCGCAGATATTTTTTGATGAAGTTTGGCTGGGGTAGAGTGGTGATAGTCTAACAGGTTTCCAGTCTGCTAGGCTACTCCTTTCCTATTCCTTTGGTGAGAGAGAGAGGTGGCATTGTTGGTGCTTGTTTTGTCTGCTCTTGGTGCTTCTGAGTTGTTGGGTGGTTTAACTCCAAGTCTGGAATATATGAGGCAAAAAGATAATTTTTTATTATCTTTTTAAAGATAAATAAATACTGTCTTTTTTGTCATTTCTTCAAATGCCAAAACCCACTGTCATTTCTTGGGTTCTGACATCTCTACCCAGTCTGCCTTCTCTTTGTCTTTCAGAGTCTTCTGCGCTTTATTTTATGTATAATATTCAGGGTTTTAGCTGTACATAATGGAAGGAATAGGGATATCAAAGTATGTCTGCTTTAGGTTCCCTGAAGAAATATCAAATGTAAATATTGTCAATAAAGTTGAATTTTAATTGGATTTTTTTGGAAAGTGATTAAATATTAAAAAGCATTTTTTACCAAAATAAAACAATGTCTAGCTTTATCATTCAATATTCTTTTAGTTACCAGTAAAAATACTGGTTTCATGCTTCACTCATATACATAAATTTAAGAGTAATATCATTTGTTTTATACTGCAAAATGTTCTTCAGCTGTTACCTGCATCTGTTGCCAATACTGAGATCCATTGTGAATACTTCTGGAACCTTAAATTATAATACAAAGAGGAGGAAGATAAGAGACACCTGGCACTTACTGGGAAACAATCATTGGGTATGCACGAAGTATTGCATTTACACTGAGAGGAAGGATCTGACAGGTTAATTTGTCTCTTCTCATATACCTAAATGCCTTTATTTCCCAAATTCTCCAGCGAATTGCCATGTTACTTAGATGCAGCTGCCTTTTGTTTGGAGGGCAGGGGCAAGAGATGTGAGAAACTTCCCTGGGGCTGAAGGGTGCTCAAAGAAGAGTTAGATGTTTGGGATTGCGGTTAGCTCTAGATCCCAAGTGCAGAGGCGTTCATCCAAATACTGACCAGGCCCAACGGGCGGCTTAGCTTCCCAGATCAGAAGAGATCAGGCCTAGACTCACACGACCTTCCTAAGCGTGTGTGCGTGCGTGCGTGCGTGCATGCTGTGAGAGGTGGGCGCCCCCTTGGCACCTAAGTCCAGGCCAGGGGTCCTCTTGCTTGGAACCCAAGGGCGGTATTGTCTTCCCCTGGTAAGTTCTACGAAGCCTTTTCAGCTCTGCGACACTCTCAGGGTCTTCTGTCTCATCTGTTTTCTTATAATCTAGTGTAAGACTATTAACAATGTAAATGAAGCAAAACTAAACATTTCCACATTCAATTGAGAATTAATCTGAGGTAAACACAGATCAGGCGATGGTGAGCACTCTCTCTGTAATGGATGGTACCATTTCAACAGCACTGCCCCTCTGTGTCTCTCCAGAGATGGCCACGTGGGTGGGCAGAAAGGGTGATTCCTCTGTCTGAATTACGGGGGGGCGGGGCTTGCTGATTCTTTTTTTTATGGTCAATTTCATTTTTTTCTAATAAGAGTCAAATGCTCGATATGATAATTAAAAATACATCAAGTCAACCAGAACAGTAGCAGTCGTGTGTTTAGTTAGATGGCAGGATAATTGCCAACCCTTATCTTCAATTTTCAGACTTAAATCTCTTTCCCATTTAGTTTTAATTGGCTCCGGGCTTCCATCCATCCTTCACTTTAGGCTCATTTGTTGCCGTTGTTTTATCTGAGCAGAGTTGCTCTGCAATGAATACAATAAATCTATGTATCTGATTCATCTTTGTTTTTATGGTTAATATTTAAGATTATAAAATCAGACTCTCCAAAATGTGAGATATAGGAGTAAACATCTCCGTTTCAGAATTACTTTGTAGATGTCTATGAAAAGGCATTAGCTCTTAGGCATCAGCTTATTGAATCACATCTTTAAAAATTCTCCATAAAAAAACAACTTGTATTTTTATTTTCCCTGCTCCTTAACACCTGTTGATTTTTTTTAACAACTCCCAGAGCAACAATTTTTGAAAACGTACGTCTTTTCATAATGATTTTGCCTCTTTCCCAAACTGCCAATTAAATAGTGACCTGGTTTGAGGGGGTTTTAGCGCCTCAGCCTGCATTGTCGATCACAGATCTCGGTCCTGTTCAATAGGTTACCTGAGATAGTTGAAAGCTCTTGGGGGGAATATCTTATTATCTGAAGAATATCTGCAGAAGAATGCACAGGGCTGCATACGATTTTAGGGCTTCGTGGATGTCCTGCAGCTGTGCCTAGCTTCCTAAGGGTCTCCTAGCACCCAGGTTAAGCCCCTTGGCTTAGGCCAGTTGGTGACATAGGCAATTGCAGCCGTAATAATGTGGTAATGGTCAAGACATTACTTAAGTTATTTATACGCGCCAGCGTGCTGGTCCTGTTGGCCGGGTGGGGGCAGGCAGCGGAGTTCCAAGCGGGCAGAATATATTTATTTAGCTATGAATGGAACTGGAGGCTCAGGCCTCAAGGATGGTAGGCAGAGAAGGCTACAAATTAGGAATTGAGCTTATAAAGGGAAATAGAAGACCTCTCTT
This sequence comes from Spilogale gracilis, assembly GCA_004023965.1. Taxonomy (NCBI): domain Eukaryota; kingdom Metazoa; phylum Chordata; class Mammalia; order Carnivora; family Mephitidae; genus Spilogale; species Spilogale gracilis. Next base: position 50,286 of record PITA01001278.1, read on the forward strand.
TGGCTTGCTGATGAATTGGAATTAAAGTTATGATTTTCATGGCGAGACAAAGAAAAAGGATCACCACTTAAAGCAGGTGTCCCCATAAACTGTCATTTGGGCTCTGGCTGTGTCAAGCCCGGGAGGAGCCACCCTGCTCTGAGGGAGGAGTGGGAAGAATTCCTGCAGGAGAGAGGGTAAGAGAGGCCTTGGTGCTGCCCATGAGGGCACAGCCAGGGAGAAATCCCTAGAGCATGTTCCAAAACAGGCCATCTAGGATCAGATGGGAGGTTGCTTGCTGAGTGGTGAGCAAATGTAACCCATTCCTTGTGACCTACGAACCATCAGTAAAAATTCGGCTAATGTGCAATGCTTGTAAAAATAATTGCTTTTAGGCAAGAGGATAGGGTTGGGCGAAGAAAGTGCAGAATTACGGAGAGTAGAGAACGAGACATTCAGCAGTGAGGGCAAGAAATTGGAGCCAGAGGTGAGCAAGGAGAATAAATTCCCTCGCAAGTCGCAGAGATCTCAAAGCAGGCATTAGACTTCCCCCTAGGATATAGAGTAGGATTTTGCTTCAGACAGACATATATTTTAAGGAGCATGGTGACCCTGTTGACCCCGGAGCCAAGGTCATTTGTCTAAAGTGTTTCCTTTTCTGGAGCACCTGTATATTCACTGGCTTTGGAGGGACTGGTGGAGGTGGAGGCAGGGCACACAGGCATTTACAGTGTTGGCAGGGGCCAGCTTCTCTCAGTGAGACTGGCAGGTGCCCAAGGACAGAGTTATTGAGGGGGTGCACGAGCTCTTTTAGTAAACGTGGTGAGTGGGGGGTGGTTGCTGTAATTGGAAGAGTCAAAGCAAGATTTTGGGGGGGCCTGATAATTTGCAAAGCATTACAGTGTTCCCTGTGCTGTCATATCGAGTTCCCTAGTGGACAGCCCAGAGGCCCAGAGGTGTCCCTCTGCTCTTTCCGGGGAGACGGGTCCCCCAAGAACAGGCCGACCTGAGCTGCCCCCGTCTATTATGGTCAGGTAGGTGTAGGGGTCCGCTGGCTGTGGTCCCTCATTTCTTTCCTCCACTGCTGTTGACACAGTCAGGCCCTGGGAAACTTTGGGTATGCCCACTTGTTCGCACCACATGAAAAAGGAACAAGTATGCCTACCTCCCCTGCCTGTAGTGGGCCTCATACCTGTCTACCTATCTTGCCTTCCTGTGGTATTCCTTCCTAAAGAAATCTTCAGTGCTCACTGAATGGGCTCCTGGGGGAGGGGGAGGCAGAGAAGGAGCGGGAGGGGGGATGGAGAGGGTAGGAGGGAAGGGGAGAAAAGGAGGTAGCAGGGAAGAAGGGAGAGGGAGAGAATAGGGTAGGAGGTGAAGGTGGCCTTGGGGGAGAGGGGAGAGGGAAGGAATAGGGAGTGGGGACGGGGGAGGAACGGTTGGGGAGCGGGGCAGGCTGCAAAGAGCAGACCATAAAAGGTGCAGTCAGGGATGGAGGGCCTGGAGGTAAGGCTGACTGGCTGGTTCCTGTCATTAGGTCACACTGACCTGCATTCCCAGCCCTTTTTCTCCAAGAGTTTTTTGTGATGTGGTCTCTGGAAGCATGTGACATGTCCCTTTAGGGCAGATAAGGACACAGCTTTGGGCGGTGGCTGATACTGTATCAGGGATACTTGCAGGGCCCGAGGGGGCATGGAAGTGTGGGGCTGGGCAGAGAGGGGCCCGTGGTGATGACTCAGCACTGACCCACGCACGGTCCATCATAGAGTGCATTTCACTTGTAGTGAGTCACGCAACAAGGACTTGCTGGGCTCAGGGAATAGGCCAGGTGCTCAGGGACGAAAATGAGTAGCAACCCCTCTTCCTGCCCCCCCCAATGGTGCTTACGGTGGTTTCTGTTCAGCCGGTGGGTTCCAAGTTCTAATAGAGGCTCAGCCCCACAGAGCTTGGCCTGTGTTATCTCTTCACCCCATCCCCTCCTCCGTTACCCGGTGCTCCCTCTGACAGCCCAGCCACACTGGCCTCTTTGCTATTCTCGAAACACACCAGGCACCCTCCCATCTTAGGACCTTGGCACTGGCTATTCCCTCTACAAGGAATGTTCTTCTCCCTCACCTCTTGTAGTTTATACTGAAATGTCACCTAATTCGGACCACCACCTTAAATGTGCAATGGCCCCTCTCCTAATACTCTTGATCTCCTTGTCTCATGCCCCATTTTCTTTCTAAAGCACTTTCTCTTCCCACCGTACTGTACAATTCGCTTACTTGATGGGCTTTTATTACTTCTTGTCTGGGTTCACCTGCTAGAATATCAGCTCCAGGAGGACAGGAATCACTGATGCAGCCCAAGTCCCTAGACCACAGCCCGTGGACTGCATTACTAGATGGGACATCATCCTGCCCCTCCCCCTTCCCATTCCAGGCCTTTCAGGGGGCCCATGCGCTGTGCTTTCCTCTGCCTCTTCACCCTTGGCATTGTATTGGGGAGACACATCAGGCCCTCCAAGCAAGCTTGGCCACAGGGGGACCCTCCTTCCAATGGTGCCTGCAGGAAGAGCCATATAGCCAAGTAGGAGTGGGGACACAATGCTGTTCTGCTCATTGCTTTTGGGAGCCTAATGATTGTAGCTTTGAGAACAGCCAAGGGAGCTCTTGAAAGAAAGGTTTGCCTTTTTGGTCAGAGATCCAATTCTAGTCTTCCAAATACGATCTAAATTTTTTCCATCTGCCTAGTTATATTTCCTTTTTTAAGATGCTTTCCAGCCATCCGTGGTCACTACCGTTATATCCAGGTGCTGTTGTTCGAATCCCTGGCTTGCATGTCTCAAGACCCCTGTACCCCAAGTGTTTCTGAAAATCACCAAAGAGTGCTCTCATGTCCCTGGAGTTGTCTCGGTTTCATGCAGCTCCTCATGACTTAGACTTGCTCCAGTGATCACCTTGGCCTTGTTGGAACCACTGCTCTAGGGCTCCCTGTGGTCCAGCCCTCCCAACAAAACACAGCCTGGACAGAATCTCCCAAAATAGCTAATTCAGGATGATAGGGGTAGATAATTTTTCCCAAGGACCTGAAGCTACCACAAGAACATTATAACCCATAAAAGGGAAGCATAAAACTCCGTATCAAATGCCAGTGCTCCTAGAATCCACTGGTCATGGTCTTGATGGTGGGAGTGTCCCTAGTTGGCCTCTCTCCTTAGATCCAATCTGCTGCATTGTTCCAGGACTCCCTTCTCTCCTCTGCAAAGGCTTTCCCTCCTCAGTGTCCTTTCCCTGAATTCAAGCCGTAAAGCACAAACAGCTGCACTGCTGTTTTGTCCCTCACCCCCAGAAATCAAGTTCATTCCCAGCATGGTACTTGGTGTCTCCTCTGCCTGGCTTGCTCTTCCTGTAGGTCTTTGTGTGCCAAACTCCTTCTTGTCATTTAGGTCTTAGATCAAATGACACCTCCATGGAGAAGCTGCGTTGGGCTCTCAGTGAGCTCTTAGTCTCCCCACTAACACTTTGGTATATTTCCTTCTTGGTCCTCATCACTGTTGGAAAAGATCATGTTTATCACTGGTTTTAGCTGGTTTCTCGTCATTCCCTGACATTATTTGATTATTTCTATGTCCCCATCATTAAATAGAATGTAAGCTCCCTGAAAACCGGAGCCTCATCTCTATGTTCACCCTTTTAGCCCTAGGACCTAGGTTATCACCTGGAACCTAACAGGTATTCAGGAAATGGCCTATCAACTGTGCTTCATTTGCCATTTTTTTGATTTCGAGAAGAGTCAGAAACCCGTATTTTGAGGGTCATCCTCTAATGTGGCAACAATTTAAAAAGTTGAAAATACTGTGGTAGTCAAATAAATCATTATCTGAGGGATTATTTGTCCTGCCAGCTTCCAGTCTGAGGTCACAGACACCATGGGGTTTCTTGGGGACGAGGACTTTTGAGGGAAAGAGGTGAGAGGTCAGAGGGAGAGATTCCTTTTCTCTGGGGAGGCAGCAGTAGCTAGAGAGCCCCTTAAAGAGTGGGAGCTCCTGCTCTCACTAGGGAGCTGGCAAGGTTTTGGAGAGGATAGCGCACCTAAGGGGGCAAGACCCCAGGCTGCAGGGGGATCAAGCTTTCAGTCCCCCTCTTCCAGTCACAGTGAAGTTAGATTTCAAGGGGTCTTGGAGAGGGCACAGTGCAGGGACCAGTGTGGGCTTCAGGGCCTCTCGAATATTTGGGGCAGTGGATGCGTCCTGGGGCCCTTCGCACAATTCTGGGGGAGGGGTGTGGAGGCTGCAGTGATGGTGGTTGGATTTCCCACCAGACTGGAGTCAGAGGCAATGAAAGTAAATAAAGCAATGTGACATTTCTTGTACAAGGATGTTTACAGACATCCTTCCCATTACTTGACATTTTGTTTTTGTGTAAGTGGGAGACAGCTAGGCAGGGTGTTGGGAAAAGGATATTTCCTTCTAGACCTCACACCAGCACAGGCGCCTCGTCCTAGGGTCCCCTTGGACTCTCTGGGGTCCTTCTGGCAGCATCCTCCCAGATGTGTCTCTTGGCTCCAGCCCCTGCACGCCCGACCAGGGTGAGGGTCCAGCTGCCTCCCCCACTGCGTTCCCTGGAATCCGCAGCCACGGCCTTGGCCATGTATGTTCTAGCAGCAGGGGTGAGGTTAAGGCATCAGAGGCCTCTTATGGTCTGAAGGAGGGATGATCCATGCCACATTTCCAGCATCCGCGACCCTGTCTTCCACTCCACTGGCTCAGGAAGGGAAGTTCCCAGGCTCTGCTGGCTCAGGCCTTTTTTGGAAGAGAATGGAACCCTTCCTGGACTCTTTGTGCCCTAAACAGCCTTCTCCTCCGCTGCCTTCCTCCTAGAGAGTGAGCTGCAGAGAGGGAAGTGAGCTGGCTGGAGCTGGCAGACAGGATGGGACTACTATGCCGGGAATTTCCCACCAAGCAGAGCTGGAGCGGCTGCCCCACCGAGCTGGTGTTGCTGCTGCTGCGGCATAGGGAGAGGGCTTCTCTCTGGCCGGCTGAGCCCGAAGGGGCAGGCGCACCACCCACCTCACAGGCTCCCTGTCCCCACCCCACAGACAAGGCAGCCACCCCGATGGAGTTCAGGCTGCACATTTCCCGTGGCCCGGGGATGGCTCTATGCTGGAAAGTTTCCTTCACCTGTGTGAGGGCACACAGCACAGGGTAAAGGTCTCGAGTCTGCCGAGGACTGGCAAAATATACAATACATCATCGGCTTGGGAGGCTGAGAGAAAATATCCCCAGGCTGACTCAGGCCTGTGGCTTACTTTACAACTCAGCCCTTGCACACCGCCGCCTTGCTTGGGCGAGTGAAGCAGAGAGAGACAGACAGAGACAGAGAGACAGTGCGGAGGAGCCCAGAGGTCAGATGTCAAAGTGGGCGGGCCAGGAAATGAGATTCAGAGGGCCCTCCTTATGGGGGGCCGCAACATAACTGCCTTAGGGGTGCACTCCAGCCAACACTGCAATGCAGACATGTCTGGGCATCTCTGGACAATTGGCCCAGTAATTCAGCCAGGGACTCAGGAACCTCCCAGAAGATTCCTCCTCCTATAAAAGTGGGAATTAAGCACCACGGTTTTGACTTGGTAACAGGGTTTTATGCTTCTGAAGGGTATGGTGTGGGCCCAGCATCTGTCATGCAAATCTGTCCCAGCCCCGGCCCACCTGCCTTAGGGAGGCAGGGAATTAGCTGGAAGAGTAAATGGAAAGAGTTCCCATGAACCGCACAAGGCACTGGGCAGGAATGTTTCTATTTCAGGAGTCCTGAAAGACTTCGTCATACCATGCAGGGAGGGGACATGTTCTCTTCCATATCTGGTCACAGGGAACTGAGGGTCTGGTGGGATATGGAGGGCGTCTCCGGAAGTACTTTGCAGGGGCCATGTGGTAGCTAATGCGAGTGTCGCCGAAGCCCAGGCAGGACAGCTCCTGAGACATAATTGTCCGAAATAGTTGGTGGAACTTACCTGGCTGGGTATCTGGGATCCTACATCAACAGAATTAAAACAGCCCCCCAAATAATTTCACTTTGCACTTATATACCAGGATGGACTGCAGAAATTTTCACGTACATGCTCTTATTTGTTCCTCAGAACTCCCCCAGGCAGCACCAAGTAGAGTCATCCCCCCACCAAATACCCCCAGTACCAGGAGAGGTTGGACTAGCAACCTCAAGGCTGCTGCAACTCTGTCACTCCAGGCCCTTAAGCAATGGCCAAGGATGCACAGTGGCCTTATTCTGTAGGTAGGTACACTTGAGAAGCTATGAAGTAAAGCTGAGTGCATTGATTGGGGACCTCTTCTCTGATGGGGCTCTGCATATGAAACAGAGCAGTAAGAAGGGAGGGAAAGAATCATCTTCGTTACTACTATTGGAGGCTAAGTTGGACAGTGTCACTTTTAGCGAGAAACAAATTGCACAGACTTGCCTACCCTGTTACAGAAGCAAGTGGACATTTTCCCAGGTCAGACTAAGAGTGGAAAAAGGCAGGAGAAATCAGAAGATGAGGAAGGGGCTGGGCAGCTCTGTCTGCTTCCCCCATTAATTCACCAACCAAGTGAGTGGGGAGTGGAGACGGCCAGGAGTTTCACACTGATAGATGTCCCTCCATGTGGAAGAAACTTCAAGGGCTTGGGAAAAAGTACAGAATAACTGTACTGGATTGATGTGAATGATGCAGCCGGGGCCAAGCCCTCTGAACTGGCAGGAGTTGCTTAGTTTTCTGCCCTGTGGAGGGTGGATTGGTGTACTAGTCAGGATTCTTTTGGGAAACAACAGAATCAGTAGTGTGTGTGCACGTGCGTGTGTGTGTGTGTGTTAAGAGGAAGAAGGCAGAGATATCAATGTAAGTAAATTCAGTGAACAAAATTAAATTGTAAAGATTATATCAGGATACTAATTCTTGGACCAATTAGTACTTCATAACCGTGTAGTATCTGAAGACCATTGCCTGAACCGTTATGTTTCTTAAATAAATAAATAAATAAATACATATATATATATATATATATATATAGTATTGCAAACAGAAAAGAACGACTTGCTTTTTCATCCCATAAGTAGCAAACAAGTCTCTGCTGCATGCCGGGTCCTTTATTGTGAGCGATACAAAGGGCAGCGGCATGTGATAGTTGTTTGCTGGGAGCCCAAGGTTAAGTGCAGGATGGCAGAGCATGATAGGATGAGTACAATGAGGATATAAGGGAAGTGCTATTGTGATCCCAGGTAGGATTAATTCTGACTTGAGGTCTATAGAAGGCTCTGAGGAAAAGGAGGCATTTAAATTGTGCTTTGAAGAATGACTAGAACACTGCCGCACAGAGTGGAGGAAAGGGATCTTCCTGTTTTGTATTTGAGGGTTGTTGGTAAATCTAGTATTGTTAGTGTTCTGGATGTGCCTGTTGGGGTGGGAGCTGGGGCAGGTGGCAGGTGGCTATTGGGCTTTGCTGGCAGGATGGAGGCAGGAAGAAAAAGCAAAAGAGAGAGCTCAGCCTGGGACAATAGGCTGTGGTAGGCAAGGCACTGAATGCCGTGCCAGAGTTGAGACTCCCTAGCAGGAAGTGGGGGCTGTTGCCTGTTTTTAATGAAGAGGGGGAAAACATGGATTTTTGAAAGATCCTTCTGGCAACAGAATGGCTTGAAAGGCTGTTTGAGCCTGGTAAGTGAGTCTTGGTGAGAGCAGGACTGTTGCAGAACGGGTGGGAACGGACGCAGGGGGCTCCTCTGAGAGGACGCAGGACCCGGCACCAGAGGGAAGAGGTAGTTGTGGTTGGCGTCAGTTGTGGAGGAAGTCAGTCACGAGTTTCCCTGTTCATCTCTGTTACACAGCCTACCTGTGTCAGAGGCTCTTCTAGGTTTCCTGTCTCCCTCTGGTCTGGCGGGTCGTTGAAGGCAGAGTTGGGGTCATTGTCTTTGTGTCCTTCTCAGCCTTCATTCAGTTCAGGGCTCTGACCCTGTGAAGGCAGAATGTATAAATGGCTGTGACAGTGGAGTAGCCCCAGGAGGCCGGGCAAGAGAGGGTCTAATTGTTGCTCTGTGGGTGTGACACCTGGTACGAGAAGTGAAGCTTTATGTCAAGCACCCATGTGGGACCAGAGAGTCTGTGTGGGAGATCCCCGCCTGACTTCCCGCCGCGGTCACCCGGTGGGGCCACCCAGACTGTTGAGGGAGCCCTGCCCAGTGACAGGAGGTGGGGGAGGGGCCTGCCACTCATCCTGGCCTGTCCTGGGGAAGCTCCCTTCAGTCATTAAGCCTCTACCTTTGGCTCAGGTCATGGTCCCACATTGGGCTCCCTGCTTGGTGGGAAGCCTGCTTCTCCCTCTCTCACTCACTCTCCCTGCTTGTGTTCCTTCTCTAGCTGTGTTTCTCTCTTTCAAATAAATAAATAGAAGCTTAAAAAAAAAAAAAGCTAAAATTCATTAAAAAAAAAAAGAAGACAGTTTGACTAGGGCTTCTACTGAGGGGATGGTGGTCTCTGGCTACTCACCAGCCCAGGAATCACCACCTCTGGCCATCCACAGGGGCCACAAAAACCCACAGAAGTCATCATTGGTTGTAAGTTTCTGGGGTCACTCCCAAGGGCACTTGTCTGGCAGGGTGAGGGGTGTAGGCTAAATAGTCTCTTCTTTATATTTACCTTTTTTTTTTTTTGAGAAAGTAATGTATGGCTCATGGTACATAAATACAAGTAAAAAAAGGTAAATAAAAGCACCCATTTTCCTGCAAGTAAACTTAGTGGGCGCCACACATTTATGGCCGTGGGTCCGCAAGTCCTAACCCTCTGTGGAAGGGCTACATGTGCATTTGCTTTACCCTATGCACGGGACGCCCCACCACATGCCAGGTGTACGTCCATTACCAAGTATATAGTGCTTTTCATTTCCTAGTTAATCATCAGCGTCCTCATCTCTTCTTATTTTCAAGAAGCACAGGATCTCATCTATTTTTTTTAAGATGTTATTTATTTAAGAGGCAGTGAGAGAGAGAGAGAGAGAGAGAGAGAGAGAGAGAGAGAGAGAGAGGAGCTTGGGGGAGGGGCAGAGAGCCCGATGTGGGATTTGATTCCAGGACCCTAACATCGTGACCTGAACCAAAGGCAGCCACTTAGCTGAATGAGCCACCCCAGCGCCTCCAAAAAGTACAGGATCTCATCTGGAGGCCCTTCCCTCTTTCTTGTCCATGAAGACTAGGGGCTCATGCAGTCCAAAGGGATCCAGAAATGCTTTCAAGAGGTGATAAGGCAGCATCTGATCTGTGCCATGATGCCACTTGTTTGTGTCACTGCTACATGGCACCACTGTGGACAGCTACTTGCTAATGCTCTGATGTCTTCATGGGTCTAGACTGTTGTCACTACTGTCGAGGAACCCCGTGCCTGACCTCCAAAATCACAGCTCTCTAAGTTCCCATTCTACTCACAAGTGTCATTCCCAAGTGCTACTGTGGCTTTGGAGGCTGTGCCGCAAGGCTCCTTCTGCCTCAGCCACGTGCTATCCCAGAACCGGTCCAGCCCCATGAACCTTGGGCTCCTGCATTACCCTGAGTCCCCAGCATGCCTTTGCCTTGGTGTCTTTGGGGACTTGGAATCTTCTTCTGCCAAAGAAACATGGTGAGGGCTACTGCCGTTTCCCTCATTTTATTTTATTTAGTTTTAAGATTTATTTGTTTATTTGGGGGAGAGAGTGCTTGGGAGGAGGGCCAGAGGGAGAGGGAGAGAGAGTCTTAAGCAGACTCCAGGAGCCTGATGTAGTGCTCTGTCTCAAGACCCAGAGATCGCGACTTGAACAGAAACCAAGAGTCAGATGCTTAACTGACTGCCACTGAGGGCCCCTCTCTCATTTTAAATCTTGGGGGAAAAGTTGTGAGAGTCTGGGTTACTTCCCAGAAGACAATGGGTTTCTTAGGCAAATTGGTCCTCCTCTTTCCCAGAAACTAGTTCTGCATGTGAAGGAGTATTGGTCAGGCTACAAAAAGTTTAATTATGTGGTTCTCTAAGGAGCATGTCCTTGGAGATCTTCTCCAGGATGGCAGATAGGACAAATTCATTGGGTAGCTGTGTGACCAATTGGAAAATTACCTAATCTGTCTGCCTAGGCAGAGAAGCAAGATTCATGTCTGGCACATGGTTATATGGAGCTTTCCTTAGGGATCAAATAAAATCCACTTGTCTCCTTGCCTTAGAGCTGTCGTGGTGATTTGGGTGTCTCTGCACTCAGGGGGCAGGCTTGGAATGCCAACCATTGCCTTCCAGGGCATTGATGAAGCATCTGGCCAGCTCCTTCAGGCATCAGTTTAAAAAATGGAAATGCTTCCAAACCTCAGAGCTGAGGAACTTGATCCGAATGATAATCGTGTATGTGTAATTGAGTAACTCTACCTTCAAAATACAGCCTTATCACTTCTTCCCACTGAGGTACAGGCCACTATCATTGCTCTTCCAGACAATCACAATAACCTTCCAGTAGTTTCTCTGCTTTTCTGCTTTTCCCCCCAGCATCTATTTGTCATACAGCAGACCAGCATGAATACTGAGTCTTCTGATGCCTTCCCACAACATGCTAGGATAAAATCCATGCTCCCCTCTGTGGTGTGAAGGTCTCCACCATGTGACCCATGCACCTCTGTAGTCTCCTCCTTCCCCTTCTCCCTCCAGCCAACTGCCCACTTGGTCTGTCTTGAGTAGCCCAAGGCTATTTCTTCCTCAGGGGCTTTACACATGCTTTCCCCTCCTCCTGGAACATTCTTCCTCTATTTCTCCACACAGTTCCCTTGCTTGATTTATTCAAGTTTTTGCACAGAAGTCACTTCTTCAGAGAGGACCTTAAAAGTAGACCATGCTCCCTGCCACACCCTGCCTTCCCACCCCTCCCTCATGCTCTATCCCTGCCTCACACTTTGCTTTCTTCATAATTCTTACCATTACTGTGCCGCATCCCTCTTTATGTTTTATTGAATCATTTCCTTATTTGTTGCCTGTATTCCTGACATTAGAGTTGAACTTCCTCACGAGCAGGGCCACGGCTGCCCTTTTTGGTGGTGGAATCCACTGGGCCTGGAACAGTGGCCTGACACAAAGTGGATGCTTCGTGACCATATCTTACATGAATGAATGTATGAAGCCATTTCTCAAGTTGTGGGAATGGAACATAAATAGTGAAATTGTTTTCTTTGATGTGGAGTCAGTAGTGTCTCCTTGGCAGAGTATTTCTTGGCTACCTTCCACAGTTCTTAGCGGTGTCCATGTAGAGGACATTAAGCATACGTATCTAGACACACACACGTACACTGTAACCATGAAACGGATAGACAGCGACATAATTAGGGTTTTTCCCCTGAAATTCCAAACTGTAGTTTGGGGCAATTTTCAGCCAGAATCTGCTCTACCTTTGGGTATTCCTACCAGAGCTATGTCTTTTTAAAGGCATTGCTCCAGTAAATTCTTCAGAAGCAATTTGTGAGAAAGAATTTGGTTTCTGAGTGACCCATGTTCCTCAGTGGAGCCTCCCAAAGGTCTCTAACCTTTTAGGTTTAAAAACAGGGATGACAGAGAATTCAGTTAGGGTTTGGCTAGATAGTTCTGTTGTGATATTGGTTGGGGTTATTTACTTGTCTGCATTCAGCTGGTGCCTATAATGGACTGGGAGGTCTGAGAAGGCTTTGTTCACATGCCTAGTTCCTTGATGCTCCTCTGTGAGGCTTTTCTCTCTCTCCACATGGCAAATGGGGCTTCCTCATAGCATGGAGGTCCCAAGTTAATTGGATTTGTGCATGAGAGCTGGTTTCCAAGAGGGGACAGCCCTCCAAACACTGAGTTGTAATCTTGACATTACAACAACTTTGTAATTACTTTTTAGCTTGTGAAACTAGGAAAATAGTTTTAATTTTCTAAGCTTAAAGTTCTTCATCTGTGAAATGGGGATAATAATACATGTTTTAGAACGTGGTTGTGAGGGTTTCAAGTGGTATATTTGTAACTGGAAGATAGAATCCCAGAACCTTAGGACCCAGAAGTTTGCAAGGATGGGGGGGGGCAGGGGAAAATTTTTTCCCCTTCCTTCCCACTTATAGGAGCTACTTACAGGAGTGGGATCTCTGCCCAGACCTGTGATCTGGAACATGTGCAAGAAAAATGGCCATTTCAAAGCTTCTGATGTCTCATTGCGTTACTTGGGGTGGAGCTCAGAGTGGAAACTCACATTAAAGTGGATTTCATGGCTGCTGAAGGCAAAGTGCAAGGGGATGAGGTGAGACCAACAGGACGTAGAAGTGTCCTACATGATAAAGTAACAGAAAATGTCTGGGTTTGGGCCCTGGAACTGAGGACGGAGAGGATGAGGGAAAGCTCGCAATGGAAGGTTGAGGCCCCAGGTCCATGGAAGCCATAGGACAAGTTCAAGATGGGGTTAGCGGGGATGCCATCTCATCTGATGTGTAATGTTCTACTTCAGCCAGTTTCCTTTTCTTTAATTGCCTCCATTAGCACTAAACCTTCAGGAAAAGCTTTGTGTTGGTGCTGTATGGATGCCTAAGGGGGAGGGGCCCTGCCTAGTTGTCACTGGAAAGGGAGAGAGGACAGCATCTTGGGAGGGAGGTGGTGAGGGGAGGTGAGGAATGAGCTGACAACAGGAGTCTGAAGAACATTTGCGCCCACCTTGGAAATCCTGGAAAGGATACTAAATTGTCTAGTATGTTAGGTAGAGGATCAGACTCTTTCACTAGGGGTAGCTGCCCCCAAGAGGCAGGTAAAGTTGCTGATAATACGGTGATGCGTACAGAAGTTGCCCCACAGCTGACTTACCTTAAGTGGAGACTTCCATTCAGAGTTCAAGTGACTTGCTAGGGGAAATAGGGCTGGGCCTGGCAACTGAAATGCAGATCTAGATTTGTCTGAATTTAAAGTCCTCACTTTTTACGCTGTTCCACGTTTCCTTCGAGTGCTACGTTTTTGCTACTAAATCTTTTTAGAATAATAGAGCTAAATACAAGACCTAGTGGCAGCTTGCAGCCAAGTGAAATGATGACTCACCATAGGTCACCCAAGGCAAGGCAGGGACATTCTTAAAGCTGGCTGAGAATTCCCAAGTACACTTTCTCCTGATTATTTTGAGGTCAAGACTTCCAGGATTAGCAGGCTCTAAAGTCCTTCTCTGTTCCAGCTATTTTAAAATCTTGTTTATATGCTAATGGTACTCCACCTTCAGCTGGTCTTCTATCATCTGTCAAGTAAATAGTGACCATAATGAGAAAAGAAACCAGAAATGCAAATGAAGAGAGACAAAGAGTGTGAGCAAGCAGGAGCCAGCTTAGCAGAAACATAAATTCCTGCTCAGAGCCACATTGTCTCATATCTAAACCCACACCTTTTTTTTTTTATTTGTTCTGGCATAAGAAGGTTTCCTTGCATTAGTAATGATACTGTTAATGTTTTATAGAGTATAGAAGTCTTAGCCACATTGAAACCCTCCCTCAGTAAATGGAGGAGTCTTAGACTTACTGAAATGTATCTGGAGTTGAGTCAGGCTGTCATCTCTTCCTATCCAGGACCCGAGCATTCTTTGGGGGTGTTGGTGACATATGCCTCCCTTTTGTTGTTAACATATACTTCTCTGTTTCCCCAAAGAGATTTCAGAAAATCTCTCATCCTCCTTTTTTTAACTGACATCTGGGTCTCCTCAAAGTCTCAATTTTGTCTGCAGTTTCCACCAATAGCGACTGATGATACATCTAAATTCCGTGCAACATTCTTCCTAGAAAAAGGTAGCTGTTCTCCTGACTTTGATATCAACATCCAGACAGTCCTTATCAATCTTCAGGTAGAAGCTGTTTTCCCTTCCAGGTCATACCACCCACTTATCCCATGTTCTTGGTTAGTTTCTTTCCTTCACTGATGATTTCGGATGGTTGTCAGTCATTATTCTCATTTATTTTATACACGATCGTTAGACATCCGGTCCAGCAACCCAGTCTTCAAACTCCTGGACATTGTAAACTCCAACGCCTTTAATTTTTCCCTCTTCTACCAACCTTGCTTGGGTAACACTGTTGTATCCTATTCTCTGGTCACAATGTCCCGTTCTCACACTATCTTTCCCATTAAACTTTGGCTTCATATGCACCTTCTGTTTTTGATCACATCATTTTCTCACTGTTTATCTGAACCTTTGTGACTCCCCTTATCTTCTCTACAACCGAGATCCCATGGGTTATATAGAGATCTGAACCACTCTTTCATAAGCGTCTTTGGTTTCTTTCCATCCTTTATTGTTCTATCTTATCACCCGTAAGATCCAACCTAGAACCAGTGGTACTCTCTGACTCTCTAACTTCTTTGTTCTTGTATTTGAGTATATACTAGATAAATAGTTGTATCTTGGTTGGCATGTTGAAAAGTTCATGGGTTCTCATCTCAGCTTGTCCCTTAGCACTGTTTCTTAATCATTTGTCTCTAGTCAACTCTTTTTCTCATTTCCTCAATGACTTTCAAGTCCTACATATTTCTTCAAACTTCATGCTTAACCTTTGTTTCCTTACTGTCAACAGTCAAGAAAATCAAGGAAATTAAGCATAACTTCTATGCTTGGATATAAACTTTTTTGCATTTATCCACAGCGTGGCAGACCCTTTTGGTTGCCTATCCAACAACCATGCTCACCCATTCTTTCTTGATAACAGACCCCTGATTTGTACAGGTATTTGATGACCATGTTCTTCTGGGAGACTGGGATCCTGTCTAGCCCAAGTGGATGAATCATAATTAGCCTAAGCCAGTTTTGACTGTGTCATTTCCTTTTTCAGTCTTGGTTTAGCCATGTGAAAAAATTATGGCCATTGAGTAAAGATCTGTGGAGGGGCTTCTGGGAAAAATTTTCTCCTTCTCAAAATGGAGCTTAAGGAATAGTTCTTTTCTCCTGGCCTTTGGGTATTATTCTATGGAACAATGTACTCTGGAGATACTGCGGTAATCTTCTGACCATGGTGGGAGTTAGCTGTTGTGTTGGGGTGCCAGTGCAGAAACCTGGAAAGAACTTGGGTCCTTGATGATGTTGTTAAGCCACTAAATTAGCAATTTTTTAATAAGATTTTATTTATTTATTTGACAGAGAGAGAGGTCACAAGTAGGCAGAGAGGCAGGCAGAGAGAGGAGGAAGCAGGGCAGAGAGCCCAGTGCAGGCCTCGATCCCAGGACCCTGAGATCATGACCTGAGCTGAAGGCAGAGGCTTTAACCCACTGAGCCACCCCGGCACCCTAAATTAGCAATCTTTCCCATAGCCATCCTGCTCCTTGACATCTTGATAAAATGTTTCCTTATTGTTTAAGATTCTTTGGGTTGTATTTTCTGATGCTTGTAGCAAAGAGCATCCCAGATATTATATCCCCTTCCAGTTCTGGAAGGTTCTCTTCTCGTTTCAAGGTCAGTTTCTTCACTGCTGCTCTAGATCCTGTTGTCTACTGCCTTTTTTTGAGTTTTTCACATGATTTATCATCCTCCATGTCGGTATCTTCTGCTTCTCCCTGTCTAACTCTATCAACTTGCTTATTTCCGCCAATGTTAAAATCTTTCCTTGAATCCACATCTTCTCCTAGAAGTGGGCTATACTTTCTGTCTCCCCTTCTTCATTTCCCATTTCTTTTTCTGTCACTCTGCTTGGCTTTTGGCTCCATCATTTCCATTCAGATGGTCTAGTTAAATTTACCAGTGATTTGTTAACCTCCATATATCATGGGATGCTTGGGATCTCACATTTTGCTGTGCTTTGGTGCATTTGATGCAAGATATTGAATTGCTGTAGTATTTTGGCTCTCATACAGCCTCACTTTCCTGGTTCTTTTTCAATGATTTTTCCTCTAGATCTTTTGTGGTTGGACAGTCTTCTCTCCTGATGCTTCTGACATTTTCGTGTTCCATAAAGTTACACCATTAGTTTAGCTCTCTTCTCATTCTACATGTTCTCTCTGCATCCAAATTTATGGTTTAAATTGTCACTTTGCTGCTATTAACTCCCAAATCTCAACCCCTGGCCTGACATGCAGATCCTTCTGTTAAATGACTTGCTAGAAATCTATACCTAGATGCCATTCAGTGCCCCCCTCCCCAACCTAACATGGCTATTCTGAGTCCAAACTTCCTTCCTCCTATATTCTTTATCTAGATTGGTGGCCTCACCATTTACGAATCAATTCACTAAGACAAATGAGGGCCATCCTGGACATCTCCCTTTTTTTCTTTCTCCCCACTCAATCTACTACCAGATGTGGTTGGTTTTGCCTCCTACACATCTCTCAGTCCTATTCCTGCCTCTTCATTCCCACAGCAACTCCCGTAGGTCAGGCCCTCATCATTTCTCTTTTGTTCCATATGCATGCCTTGTTATTTCTTAACACACACAGCCCGTTGCCTAGCTAATTCTGTAAATTGGATGCCATTTCTTAATTCTACTACAAGACACTGCCATTTCTATCACTACAGTTTACAATGCTGCATTATAATGTTCTATGGTTGTCAAGAGCAGTCTTATGAGTATATGAGCTGCCATGACCAGCCGATTGTAGGATTCCTGACACATAGTACACTTCCTTAATGTTTGCTGAGTGAATAAATGGATGAATAAACATATCCTCTAGGGAGTTCAGTCTCCTGAAACTGTCTATGTAGACTCCCCCTGTAGCTTCGACTCAGAACTTGAGGGCTAAACTAACAACTGTGCCTACAAGTACCTCTGAGACCACCTTGTCACTGTCTGCGTATTTCACATCCTATTGTAATTCTCAAATTGTTTTGTCACTCCTCTGGTGCTGGAATAATAGGAGGATTTCTCCATGGATATACGTGTAGGAAATAATAAAAGTAGCATACGATTCAGGATTACTTATATAAAATTAATATGTATGTAAATAAACTGCCATGTTTATTTTTGGGCTGTCATAGAGGATGTTGTTCACTGATTTTCTTTTTCTTCCTATACTTCCTTATTCCTCACTCAGTTGCTGGGGGAAGAGAGATGCCTCGTTCAGAGCAGGAAATTCTTGGATCTGGAGGAGGCTGAGAGACACTGAAAACTTTGCCTCTTTCAGGAGTTATAGAGCACTGCATTAAGATAGGAGTCTTTTCCAGTTTAAAAATATTTCTACTTCTCTGATGCTTACTCTCCCCCTCGCAGCCCCCTCCTCAGAGCCCCCAGTACCCACCTGGTAATCCCTCTACCCTCCTGAACATATGTGAAAAATTCAGTGCAAGTTTAGTCCTGGGAAAACTGTGGGATACATGAATTTAGGTGTATCGTCTTATGTACTCTCCATCCCTGAACATAGAAAAAGAAGGAGGACGCTTCTATCAGCAAATCAATGACAGAATTTCAGGTCAGAGAGAAGAAAATGTACAAGGGAGACAGACCTTTTGTTGATTAATGTCTTCAGACCACATCACAGAAGCAATTACCTACTTGACTTAATCAGGATAGGGAAACATTTGTCTTTGAGCAATATATTTTAAGATTCTTCAGAACTCCTGCATATTCCTTTCAATCACAAAGACTTCTCAAAGCAAACTGAGAGGGCAGGAGTGGTAGTGATAAAATTATAAGTTTTTCTTTGCTACCCAGAAACTTCTAAATGCAGGCTGTTCCTGAAGTTAAGAGATAATTCTAAACTGGGAAATGCAATGTATGAGGACAAGGACAGCGGGGACACTTGCTAATAAGTGGCAGACTCTATTCTTCCTCTTGTCATTTGCTACAGAAACATGAATCATGACCACATTTTTCCAGAGCAGGGAGGGCCTCAGAGTCACCAACAGATGCTCCTGTGCCTGCCAGCATGTGCCTTGTCAGATGACCTGAGCGTGACTGTCAGCTGTCTAAATGCTTTTTCCCTACTTCTAGGGCATGGAAATGGAAAAATCCATTTTTCCATTTTCCATTTTCCATTTTCCAAAAGAAAATACTGCAGTGGAATCTAAGACTCCTCGGCCCGGTTTCCTTAGCTCCTTCATATGAAATAAAAGGAGTTGAAGAATGCTAATGGAAGTGTCATAAGTGGAAGCAATATTTAGATAAACAGCTTTACAAAAACATGAGATTATGTGTTTCAGTATGGGAGCCATGAGGGACGGAGTGGGAGAACTAAGGGGCTATATTTCCCCTTCTCCATCCTTCCATCCTTGCGCCAAGTTGTTCAAGAAGTAACAAATCTCACAAGTGCAAACACGGCAGTGTGCTTTATCTGAGAAAACATTACTCAGCTTTTGATTCTAAGTAGTTATGATCCTTCAATTAAGATAATCTTACAAAAATGTTCAAAATATAGATGAGGCATAGAATATGACCCACCAAATCCTTCTTTAGTAGACCTATAGGTTTTTAAAGCAACAATCAATTATTGAACCCTCTAATTCATTTTACGAAGAAAGCATAATTTTAATCTCATGATCTTCACCAAGAACTAAAACAGAAAGAAAGCTTTAGATTATTTTTATTTTAGATGTAGGTACAAGATTTTTAAATAAAATTTTTAAATAAAAATTTTAAATAAAATAGTAGTAGACTAATTGCCAATCCAGTTGATAGAGTCCTAAAAAGGGATAGGAAAGGAAAAGATGAGTTGCAAAACAAAGAAAAACTCTGCTCATGTCATTATTTCAGACCAAAGCAGTCCCTAGTCAATTAATTAAGTAAAGAAATGAGATCTAAGGAGGCTGCAGAAAAGTCTGAAGCTGTGTCACCAAAATTATAGTACTGGCTAAGAGAAAGAAATTTGAATGTCAAATACTGGCATACCTTTATGTCACTGCCTATTATCCTATATGGAAATGAAAGCTGGATAAAGTAGCAAGTATAAATGAATTCATGGTATTTAGGAAGTACTGTGGTGTAGTTTTAGTAATCAGGATACCTGAGATCCACCCCAGTACAGGTACTAATTTGGTATGAGACCTTAGAGAAGTCACTTGACTTCTCCATGAAATGAGGTAGTTACTTGATTTGGATCAGCACTTCTCAAACTTCAGTCTGCATATGAACCACCTGAAAATTTTGTTGAAATGTGGATTCTGGTTCAGTAAGTCAGGGGCAGGTCTGAGATTCTACATTTCTGATAAGCTTTTAGGCTCTTGGCATGTTGCTGACCTGCAGATCCCACTTTGAGTTGAAGGGGTCTAGAAGACCTCTATGTTTTTTCCACTTCAGTCAAACATGGTTTTATTAAATGCTCTTTCACAGGCAATGAGCTAAACACTTTAAATTATAGGAATGAAGGTAAAGCAATGGCCAGAATGAGTGTAGTAAATGAGAAAGATGTGTTCTTATTTGTTACATGTCAGTAGAATGGATCTAGCAATGAAGTTTGACTTGGTGACTCAGTAAGAGGGGAAAGGGAACAGATCTCAGTCCAAAAGATGTGACAAGAGGGAGAAGAGCAATGGAGAGATATCCAGGACTCTCAAGAGAGGTAAAAGTGCTTGATGAAGCCTCCTTCATAATCCAAAGGAAAAAAAGAGCTGGAGGACTGTTGGCCCTCTCTTAGTTCTCTCTGAATCACCCTGGCTTCATTTGGAAAAGATACTGTCGCTATGATCACTGACCCTCCTTACTGCATCACCCAGCTTCTCTGAAATGCAAAGACAAGCAGTGGGCCTCAATGTGTACATTACAGTGAGTTCAGACAAGCAGCCCAGGTGCTGACCGACAGACATCCTGGTTCTTGGTTTAGGACCAGGCACCAGAGGGAAGGATCTATAAGATCTATAAGATCAATGTTTTTCAGAGAACTGGGGAGGAGGCAAAAAGGGTGGGAAGGACCCAGTGTAATGAGCACTCAGTGTGCCTTCAAAACCAGAAATCTTCCTTCAGGCATGTATTCATTGGAAAATTAGTTTAATGACGTAATGGGTTAGTAAACCATTTATATTAAGACAAAAATCTGTGAGGTAGATAGAGACTGGCATTGTTAGCTAATGTAAAATAAGAAGCCAAGATTATGCAGGTCAAGACCACCCAGCTAGTTAATGTTAGATTAGAACTCAGGTCTCTTCACCTTTAGTCAGTAGAGTCCCCTTTATAAGTTGTGTATCTAGCACTATACGTATTTAACTATACTGGACTTTGAGCTTTTTCTCATATTCCATTAAATTTACATACCAATTATGGGTATCAAATTACCAGATGTGTTGTTTTGTTATTTCACAGTAGGATGTTCTAGGAAATAATCAGCCATATTGATGAGAGTGATGGCCGTTAGTCATTGCCAATCCTTTTTCTTCTTTGCTGACAAATTGGACTTACTCTCCTCTAAGAGTCCATGTTCTTCAGCAGGGATTGGACTCTTTCCCAGACTTTGGGCACTGTATCTTGACCGGTCTGAGCAAATCAAGATGGTGTGTATCACTTGTCAAGTGATTGACAAGTTGAGATAAGGGCATGTGATGAAATTGTGGCCAATGAGATGCGAGGAGAAGTTGCTTCTACTTTTAAAAAGGGATGTGTTACAAACATAGCCCCTTTTCTGTTTGTGGACTTTGTCTACACAGGTGATGCCTAGAACTGTGACAACATCTTGAGACTGTGAGAGGATGACATTTAACACAATGAGGGTAGTAAAGAAGAAAAATGAAAAGAACCTGGGTCCTTAATGATGTCACTGAGTCACTGACCCAGCCAAACCCAGGACTGCTCCTCCTTTGGGTTTTTAGCTTGAATTTCTTTTATTTGCAGTCAAAAGCCCCCCAAAGGATAGAGAGAGCCAGAGAGTAGCTCAGTCCAAACTGACCAGATGACCAAGATTAGAATCTCAGCTATATCATCAAGTAGCTTTGTTACTTTGAGCAAGTCACTTTCTCTACAAGATCCTTATTCCTTGTAAAAATGGAGATAATAAAATGACTACTTTATTAGGTATTAAAAAGCTCTCATATAAACTGTGAAAACACTTGAAAATTGCTGTTACTATCATTACAGTTATCTTTACTAATAGTACATGGTATGTAACCATAACCAGCTCCACCATAAACAGTCTGCAATGAGAATATTGGTGTTTCCAGGAAAATCTCTGCATCTTGAGACATTTGTACCTTCCCTTTCTTCTAAGGGAACATGAGAAAAGCCAGGTTGGTTAGAGTTTTGGGGTGGGGGAGTTTGTTAATAAAATATGAGAGCAACACCTCTCAACAAGCAGAAGGGGCTCATCAGACTGTTTTTGGGGAAGCGTTCCAAGAAAGTGTTTCCAGTGATTTCAGTGCATAAGTGGGGCACAACACACTAGGTAATTTCCCCCTCCACCTTCCTTTGCACTGAGAAGTGGAGAGTTCCACAGATTTCAAGTGAAAGGTCATGACTCTGATGCATGGAAGAGAAATAAATCTGGGGACCTGACTGTACTGTATTATGAGAATACTGGTTCCTCAAGTAGAGCCTTGTAAAGGGCCTTCTTCTATTCCATTGTTTTCATCCTCTCAGCACCCCCGACAAGACCACTTTTTAAGTAAGCCTCCAAACACTCTAAGACATGTTTTATAGCTCCAGCCATTTTATCCCTGCTTTTGTTGCAAGAATGAGAGCCAGAGACGTTCTGCCTTTTGTATGTGTGTTAGAGACATCCTCTTGTTACTCAATGAAAACAAGCATGTTGTGATTCCGATGAGTATGTCACTAGGAAGGTGCTCCCAGGGTGTTTGTTGTCAAAGCTCCAGAGAGGAGAAGCGCTGGACTTGGGTCGCATAATGAGAAGGAGGAACCTATGAAATGGTTGTTTGGTCTAGTTCCAGTCCAGAGCCCACTGTTCTTTATGGAAGGCCAAGAAATGAGGAGCTGAGCCAATGGACATCTGCCTGGAGTGATATTTCTCAATTGGTGTTTTTCCTCTGGAGCTTCAGTTTCAAATTTAATTAGCTGGCTAATGATGGTAAATTATCATAATTAATTGATGAGTGCTAAAGTGCTTTGACTACAAAGCACTAAACATAATTTCTAGGGCAGTTAATTTCTGGTCTAAATTTGAGAACGATTCTAGGAAAGAAGGAGAGAGACTTTTATAATAATTAATAATAAGAATAATAATTTATAATGGTTTATACCATTAAGAAAAGAATGGTTTAGACCATTAAAAAAAACAAACACAAAAAAACGAAGTCTGCTCTTGGTTTGGAACACTGCCTTAAGGGGACATCTTGTGGAATCTCTCCTTCTGCCTGAGGCGTCCCTGGAGGAAGAAGGTCTTGAGAGAGATCTGTGAGTGTGCTTTGCAGTCCAGTGGATAAGACAGAAAAGTGAATGAGCAGTTATTATAAGGGAAGAGAAGTAACTGAGGGAGGGAGATGTCCAGGGAGCCGTAGGATTATAGGAGGGGTCTGGGACATGTCTTGGCGGAAGTGAAAGCTGATGGTGAAGGATGGATGAACAGAAGTTCTTCAGATAGATATGGGGCAGGGAGAGCAAGAAAGGCATTCTAGGGGAGAGAGTCACATAAAGATGTGTCTGTGAGAGAGGAGGAGAGAGAGACTGAGACAAAGAGAGAATGGTACTTTTGAAGAACCATTAGTGAGTATTGTTTGCAAGTGTAGCAAGTGACATAATTAAAAGGCCAAGGGGCTTTTATTGAAAGAAGATAATGCATTATATCACTCCCTGAGAAAACTCTTCAAAGGGATGATAATAAGATTTTTATAAATAGATAAACTATAAGAACGAACAGAACAGGAGAAGCACACAGTAACAAAATTGTAGAAGCTAAGCAATATAGAAGAGTGGCAATTGATTTCGCAGATTGGAGAAAGTAGAATTCTAATCTTAAGAAAGCAGTGAGGAAAACCAAATAGGAAGATGATTCAAAACAGATTTCCTTCCCCAAATCTTAGGAATCAGAGTTAACAGACTCTCTGGGATGAGAGGTAAAGGAGGATTGAAAACCAGAAGAATCATTTCCAATTATTTTATTTTTATTTTATAATTATTATTATTTTTAAAGATTTCATTTGTTTTTCTGACAGAGAGAAACATAGCCCGAGAGAGGGAACATAAGCAAGGGAGTGAGAGAGGGAGAAGCAGGTTTCCCACCAAGCAGGGAGCCCGATGCAGGCCTTGATCCCGGGACTCCAGGACCATGACCTGAGCTGAAGGCAGACACTTAATGACTGAGCCACCCAGGCACCCCTTCAAATTACCTTAAAGAATAGTTTGGACCCTCAAATAATTTCCCCATCTGTATAAAAAGATGATTTCTCGCTTCCCCTCTTACAGAAAACAAGAGGGTTATCCTCTTGAGGGGTAAAATTGATACCATATAGAGTTGAATTTGGGGATATCATATTAAAAATATGGTGAGTTAGTGTAAGTTTACATATTGAGATATGTGAACTCCAGTCTTTGATCTCCTATCAAGCTCTCCAATTTTTGACAGCTGTATCTTTTCTTTTTGACAACTTTACATTTATCTTTCAGGAGAGAAATGGAAAGGGTCTTCTCTGCAAATGTGACCAAGTGAAGAAAAATGGTTTCAGGGTGCTGACATTGGGGCACCTGGGTGTCTCAGTTAGTAAAGTATCTAACTCCTTTTTTGTTTGTTTGTTTAAAGATTTCTTGCTTTAGTTATTTGAGGTGGTGAGAGAGAGAGCTAGAGAGCGGTTGCGTGAGAGAGAGCTAGAGAGCGGTCGCGTGCGCTAGCACACACAAGCATGAGCAAAGGTGGGGAGTGTAGGGAGGGGGGAAGTGGCAGAGGGAGAGAGAGAAGCAGGATCTCCACTGAGCATGGAGCCCAGTGTGGGGCTCAATCCCAAGACCCTGGGATCATGACCTGAGCCAAAGGCAGATGCTTAACCGACTGAGCCACCTAGGTGTCCCAAGAATCCAACTCTTGGTCTCAGCTCAGGTCTTGATCTCAGAATCGTGAGCTTAAGTGCTGAGCTGGGCTCCATACTGGTGTAGAACCTACTTAAAAACAAACAAACAAACAAACAAACAAATAAATAAATAAATAAATAGGAAGGAAGGAAGGAAGGAAAAGAAAGAAAGGTACTGACGTCAGGGTTTCCATGGGGAGCCCAGTGAGATATCAATAATGAAGTCCATCTCTAGGTACTTCCCTCAAGAAAGTGAAATTTGTAGGAAGTATAGTTTATTAAGGATATTTACATCTTTAGAAGAGCCTTCGAAGCTGAACTACAGATAAGTACACAGAAAAAATGGAGGATATGTCCATAGAAATCCAAGCAAATAAACAAATAAATGGAAAACAACTGTGGCTATTAACCCTGGAAAAACAGAACGTTGTGCCATAAAGGAAAAGTCATTACATGGCTCAGTTATGAAATGTGTTCACATAGTTATAGTAATATAAACACAGAATATTTATGCTACTAAAATTCTAAATTACAAATAGGATGGAGGGATGGAAAGTGTATGATGGGAACAGGCATGTGTGAGAGAACACTCTCTTCATCTCCCAAAGTAGAAAATCAATAGGTTATATCTAAAAATAGAGAAATCAGCAATTAGTAATATATGATGGTTTTTATCAAGATAGGAAAAATAGGAGAGGAAGAACTTTGAGGGAACAATAGGTTTATTGTTTAAGTGTGGCTTTTGAAGCACCTGTGAAACAGCTGAGAGGAGATATCTCTTAGGCAGCTGGCCCTGAGGGATCAGTGCCAGCCAGCCTCAGTGAGCCTTCTTGAAGAGCATTAAGCCCTACAGGAAATGAGCCAAGTGATTATTTTCTCAATTCTACCCCAAGATGGTTGGTAGGTACTCTCATTCTAGATACATAGGAGAGAAGTTAATTAATTATATACAATGGATGCCTAAGGGCACTAAGGCTTAATGCCCTTGTAGAAGCTAGCTGAGCAGGGTTGGGTCAGTAGAATAGGGAACAAGGATTTGAAGTTACTGTCGGGGGATTAGATGAAATTGGATGAGGGCCAAGGATAACCACTAGAGGACACTAATAGATTAGAGATGGGCGAGCAAGAGGCTACTGCAAGGAGACTAAGAAGGAGCAACTAGAATGGTAATGAAAGTCCCAGGAGAATCCAGAAGCTTCAAAGAAGAGATGTGACGGAGCAGGTGCATGGTAGGTGCCAAAACAGCAGAAAGGTTATATGAAATAAGGGTAGTAAGGAGGCTGTTGGTTTTACTTACAAGGGAGTTGTTGGCAACCTTAGAGCTGTTTTATTGGAGTAGTGGTAATTCAGAAGCCACACTGCAGTGTACTTGGGGCCCAGGAGTTGGTCAGCTGAAACCAGTTATTTCTTTTTTTTAAAAAATATTTTATTTATTTATTTGACAGAGAGTGACACAGCCAGAGAGGGAACACAAGCAGGGGGAGTGAGAGAGGGAGAAGCAGGCTTTCCGCCGAGCAGAGAGCCCGATGCGGGACTCGATCCCTGGTCTCCGGGATCATGACCTGAACCGAAGGCAGTCGCTTAACCAACTGAGCCACCCAGGCGCCCCGAAACCAGTTATTTCTTAATGCCCACCTCTCTAATCCAAGCTAAAACTTGATTCATGCTCCAAGTCACATCTCCTGGGAAGCAACTGTGTTTCCACCCAGGAGACCACTTAGACACACAACATTGGGTTTTTACAATGACTTTGTGAGAACATTTCTAGGGATTCATGGGCCTTAGCCAGTCCTATTATTGCATTCTTTAGATTAGTTATTTTTATGTTGTTTTTTTTTTTTTTTTAAACGTGAAACCTTAAGCGGATGAACTGCTGAAACTGACCAGGGAAAAGTGTGCTGAATTATCTTGTCCTTCAGGTAATTTCTTAGCAGGAGCCAAGAACTTTTCACCTAGAAAGTGAAAACCTTCCTGTAATATGAATGGACAGTGTGGATTTGTCTCTGGAGCCTCTGGTGGTACAGCACTGCTACTCCAGGTATTTGTCATTCATTCGTTCAGATATTGACCGCTGTGCTACGCATTGTGGCTATCAGAACAAGGAACAGGTATGGACTGCAACCTCAAGAAGCTTGCAGTAGAATCAAAGGGATGGTTCATGTGTCCCAGTAGCTCCAGTACAAGGTGAAAAGGCTAAAAAAACCTTATTTTTATGGCGTCTTCTAGCCAAATCAGTCATACATGTAGAAATGGGGTCTCCTAGGAAGTGTGTGATTGTTCTCCCTTAATATTGCCCTTCATCTGACATGTGACCTCTGTCTTTCCAGAGCTCTGTGGCTTGTGAACTCTTGGCATATGGGCCTACTTCCAGATAGAATAGTTGGGCCACATATGGAAGGAGAGTGTGAAGACAAGGTTCCACCTGAAGCTTATGCTTGGAATTTATGTCAGTGCTCCTTCCCCATAAAGGGATTATGAATTGGGATGCATGAGGAACTTGTGAACTGCTGAGTACTCAATGGTGTATCTTAAAGTGTAAAGGAGGAGCCTCAACCCTTCTACCTGGAAAGTCAAGATGTTCTGTGGCCTAGCTAGATCTGTGGCTGTGATATAAGGTTGGATTTACAGTATTACCCAAATATCATTGCTCAGAGCCCATCCATCCTTGACAGGCAGGAAGTCATCTTGCTTCCAGAAGTTTCTTTATGTAAATATTTTTGGGCCCACCTGCACAGGTTTTGTTTGGACATCTCAAATGTTCCCTTGGTCTCCTGGGGTTGCCCTCATAGAGCGTATATAAGGGTCAGCTGTTTCTCAGTTGTAATCAGAGACTTTGCTAGCAGTTCTGACATCCCTGTGCTTGTCTAGTCACAGATACCTGCCAACCTGGGCGCCTGCACATATACCTGGATGGCATGTTGGCCTCTGGAACTCTACTCCCTCTGGGTCAGTTGGGAAATGTCTTTCTCTTCTAATCAGTTCTTTCAGAGGTGTTTTGCACAGAAGAACTTGGACCTCTGAAATACAGTTTGTTTTTGCTCCATACCCTCCTTTCCCAGAACGGATGACTCTTCTAAGAGGGTTTTTTGTTTCCCCTTAAAAATTTTATTTATTTATTTATTTGAGCGAGAGTGATAGTGAGAGGGATCACAGAGGAAGAGGAAGAGGAAGAAGCAGACTTGATGATGAGCAGGGAGCCAGATGTGAGGCTCAATTCCAGGACCCTGAGATTATGATCCGAGCCAAAGGCATATGCTTAACTGACTGAGCCACCGAGGCACTCCCCATCTTAGAGGGTTTTGATTTGAGTCATGTCAGGCTCCACATCACACCTCCTTGTAACCTTCGCTTCTCCAAATTCCAGGCCCATTCTACCACCAGGTTCAGCCATGGTTTGGTTGTTCTATTGGGCCCCAGGCATACCGGGGCTATCACTGGACAGCTATTTTAGGGTTTGTGAATATTTCCTTGAGGTTAAGATGTTCCCTGAATATTCTCACAGAATCCCAAGGACTTCTTGGGGAGAATGTTCTCCAACTTTACAACACTGACCCAACCTGCTGTGTGGACAGATAAGGGAGAGCGTAGGATGACGGTACATTTTTATTCCAGTGTCATGGGAAATCAGTAGAATTTCCTTTAAAAATGCACATGTGTATAGTGAATCCCTGAAGGACTCCTTGGGGAAGGGGTGGTGAAGTGGACAAAACAAAAAAACAAAACAAAACATGTAGGAAATTTTGGTCAAAACTTTCAAACCCAGGTCATTGCCAATAGCAGCAGCTCCATAGGTCTGAGTGAGCTTGGCTCATTAAATAACATCCTACTTTAGCTTACTGGAGTCTCAGGTGTTTGTGTATTAGCTTCTGAAACTTTTCATATTCATAGTAATAATTGTACTAGATAGTGGAGAAGGAATGTGTGTAGGAGAACAAAGAGAAAGTTGGGGGGAATGAAAAATACTTGGGGGTAGAGGGTATTTGTTGTTTTTGGATGTCTACTCAAGTTCTCCCATCCCCATTTATCTTTGAGACATTGTCCATCTGGGCAAAGAGTTGAGTTTTCTTCTTTCCATAAAAACTCGATACCATTTCAGCGTCCCTTACAGCAAACCCTAGTCATATGATTAATGATTCATGGATCAGGTTTGACTGAGAGGACTTTGACTTGAAAGCTAGGAGTCCAAAAGAGCTAGGGCTATGTAGACACTATCTTGGGGGGCTAATGGCCCCAGTGGAATTAAATCTAATTTCCAGAGTCCATAATGGTAATGGTTCTAGCAGTGAGGGCAGCCTCCGGTGTCAATGTTGTCAGCAGGATGAGCCGTTGCCTCTCTATCCAGTAGAGGCAACAACTACATGTTCATAGAATCAGTTCTGAGAGAATTTTGGATGTTTTTCTTGGATGGATGCACTTAAACCCAATTCAGATTTTCCTGAAACCTCCATTAACAAACCCAATAGCCTTTAATAATTCCCTTTCTGCCCCCAATCACCCAGCATATAACTAAGAACCTTGACACCAAAATAAACAAGTGAAACGATCAAACAATTTAGGTTGCAAAATGTTTGAAAAGGAGGAAAAAGGTACCCATAAATCCTCACTTGAACACAAAAATAATGACGTTATGATTCCCTTGTGACACTTTTCCAAAATGTTTCCATGGACAGTAGAGGTCATGTGGACAGAAAAATTCCCTATCAGATGATTTTGCAAATTTGGAAAATGTTCTGATAATATTACACAGTTTACTTCAGTGCTTAACATCTCAAAATCCTTAGTATATTAACTCACTTTGAGAAGATTCAAGAAAGACATAAATAATTACATTTTTTGCTCCTGGGAACACTTCAGAGGATTTTGAGGTGCACATGCTATAAAATGCTATATTTGGGGGCACATGGGTGGCTCAGTTGGTTAAGCGACTACCTTCAGCTCAGGTAATGATCCCGGAGACCCGGGATTGAGCCCCACATCGGGCTCCCTGCTCAGTGGGAAGCCTGCTTCTCCCTCTCTCACTCCCCTCTCTCGCTTGTGTTCCCCCTCTCGCTTGTGTTCCCTCTCTCGCTGTGTTTCTCTCTGTCAAATAAATAAATAAAATCTTTAAAAAAATGCTGTCTTTTGCTCTTTTTGCACTCAGGCAAATGTTCTATATAATTCTATTCATAGGGTACATGAAGCTCTGTGCTCTGCTTGATTCTTCTATGTTGTGTCATAGGGACTTGGAAGGCAAGACTTTGCATGGAAGAAGCTTCTCTCCTTTTGTCTCTAGGGTCTCTAAGTGAGAACTTGAGGTCATCCAGCAGGCAAGTATGTGGGAACCCCTGCCCTGAGCCTGTAGACCAAATCTTGCCATTTGGTCTATGTATATCCTGGTAGAAGCAGGTTGTCAGGACTTGACATTAGGGCCAAGACTTTCTAATTCTGAAATAAACTACATTTATTTGGGCATTTCCAACTCTCTAAAGAGCATATCCAACTTCCCATCCACTCCCCAAGCTTAAGGCTAAGACCTCTCACAGTGATTTGACATAGACTTACAAAGGAAGGAAGAAAATTTGATCTTTCTCAAAGGAAGAAACTCAAGTGCAACGGACCAACTGCAGCAAGGTTTGTCATGCAACTGGACACACAGTATTCTTTTTCTCCCATTTACGTCCAGTACGAAAAGGGCAGAGATTTTAAGAGACTTAAAACAGAAAAGAAAAATAATGGATCATCTGTGGGGCACTGGCTGTTAAAAGAAAAAAAAATACTTCTCACTTTATTATTGTTTTTATCACCTGCTGAGTTGGCCCCAGGAAATATGACACTCACCGACAGCTATAGCCACCTGTGCTACATAACTTCACTGGTTAGAACATGGTATTTTTGAGAAAGGTACAGGCATGAATCTCTGTTCAAATTTATATTCAATGAGGACAGGGACTTGGTTTTTTTTTTTTCAGGGCTATATCCCCAGGATGTAGAATTCTTATGCTACAAATATTTGTAGAATTAATAAAACCTGTCTCCTTAGAGAAGAACTCGTTTTGCTGGGCTTCACTGACAGAGGTTGAAATTAATCCCTACCAAACTTCTAGTTTGGTAGAAAAATGTATATAAAAGCAATTACCATCATATTTCTCTAAGTTTCCTTTGAAGAATTGTCAAGCCACAGATCTCTGCATTGTCCTGTTTAGTAGGAATTCAAACTGCATTATCTCCTTGTTGTAAACTTACATGTTCAGAAAATGTATAGCTTTGTTTCTGGTAATATAATGGCAAGGCACCTGGAACAATCTTCCTGCTAACAAAAGTGAAAAATGCTTGTTAATGTATATTTTAAAAATCTTCTTAAAAACATTGGAGAACTGGTAAAATATAGCAGTAAGGATTTATCATCCCAATATCTAAGGGAAAGGAGGACCCAAGAGAAGTAAGTAAAATTTATCCGGAGGGCTATTGCTGAACCTGATGAACTTGAGCTTCAATTTTTATAGTTTTATAGGACAAATGCCTGTGTGTGTGTGTGTGTGTGTGTGTGTGTGTGTGTAACAGAGGAGAGAGAGAAAAAGAGAGAGAAACAAGGAAAGAAAGGGCAAATTCAGTGTCATGTTAAGTGTCAATCTCAGTGTGAGCCAGAACCAAACCCAACTGTGGCTCTTCCACACTATGTGTGGACATGTAAGTCAAATTCTAGTGACCTGGTGGTCAGGCTTCATGTCACATTTTAAAGTAGTCCCAGAATGACAATGCCCCAACCATCTGGAAGAAGCAAGCACAAATCCTCTCTGAAAGATTCTACTTCCAGCCAAGGCTTTAAAGAATTCTCACAAGGAAAAGGAGAAGGAGGAGGAGGAGGAGGAGGAGCAGGAGGAGGAGAAGGAGAAGGAGAAGGAGAAGGAGAAGGAGCAGCTAACAATGACCAATTACTAAATATATACACAGAAGAAATCGATCTGCACAGGTTTCTGGTATTGCAATTATCAACCTCATAATCCAAAGTAAATATGATTACTGTGTTTAAAGAAATAAAAAACAAGCAAAAGGTCTGTAGGGGACATTTACATTTGCATCTACAATGAGGGTCTAAATAGGTGTTAAAAGATAAAATGAGGTACATTAAAAATTTTAAGGGCTTTTTGTTCAATATCAGCTCAAATATAGCAACACTGATACAAAAGTGGTTAGAAGTGCTCTCCCAAGAGAAACCAGGGCAAGTTTTACATAGAAAGAGTGTAGAAGCAAAGTAAGAAAATTACTGATTGGCTATAGTTTAAAGCCCACTTGGCTGTTTGTGATGGTTGTCCTTGGCATTCTGATTTTATAACCTTGAGGCATTGACAGGCTTAGATTTTAGTTTGCTAGCATAGGTCACCATGGCATTAGAGGCACCTCAGTATAATGGTCTCCTATTTAAATGAATTTAACACAGATTTGAGTAAAACCGAATATAATTTAGTGGAATGACAATTATAATAATAAAATTAAAAACCCAGCTGGTGAGTTTAACATCAAATTAGACAGAGGTGAAGAGAAAATGAGTGAACTTGAAGATAGGTCAAATAAATTACTCAAAATGTAGCATAGAGACACACAGACAAAATGAAAATATGAAAAAGATATCAAGAGCCATGGAGAATAGAATGTGAAGATATAACAAGAATTTAATTGGAATTTAGAAAGAGAGGTGAGAATGGGATAGGGAAAATGTTCAGAGAGATAATAGATGAGAATTCTTTGTAACTCTTGGAGACTAAAATCCACAGATTCAAAAATCCCTGCAAATCACAAAGAGAATAAATAAAAAATGCACATCTGGCTCATTGCAGTGAAACTGTAGGCCATCAACAACAAGGAAAAATCTTAAAGGCAACCAGAGTGGGGAAAAAGACAGAGTACATGTAAAAAGAGCAATAGGCAGACAACTTCTTAAACAACAACAGTAGAAGCCTGAAAGCAAATGTTCAATGTGTTAAGAAAAAAATAACTATTAACCTATAATTCTGCCCCCAAGGAAAGGATATTTCAAGAATAAGAACAAAATAAACACGTTTTCAGAAAACCAAAAACCAGGAGAATTTTCTACAAGAGGACCCTCTATAAATGAAAACTTAAAGGATGGACTGCAAGCAAAAAGACAGTTATCCTGGTGGAAGTCTTACAATCAATGAAGAATGAAGAGTGAAAAGTAGTAAATGCAGGAGTAAATCCAAACACTCATTTACAGGCTCACTAACGTCTTATGTCTGTGTGTTTTCTAAAATAACTAAAGATAAACTATTTAATTAACATAGTAAGTCTGGAGGATGGTAAATAACATTAAAGTGTTAGAAAGTCCTTATGCAGGGCGCCTGGGTGGCTCAGTTGGTTAAGTGACTACCTTCGGCTCAGGTCCTGGAGTCCCAGGATCGAGCCCCACATCGGGCTCCCTGCTCTGCGGGAGGCCTGCTTCTCCCTCTCTCACTCCCCCTGCTTGTGTTCCATCTCTTGCTGTATTTCTCTCTGTCAAATAAATATATAAAATCTTAAAAAAAGAAAGTCCTATGCTACCTAGACAAAAAGTAAAGGTATTGCTTAAACTTAGACTGTGATATATTAGTATGCATGTTGTAATTTCTATGCAAAAATGAATAGAATAAAGAATGAAAGAAATATAAGGTACAATTGCCAAAATAGTGGAAGAAAAAAATGAGAGAATAAAGAAACCCAAGTAAAAAAAAAAAAAAATGAAAACCAAACCAAAACAAAAAAATGAGAAATGAAACAAAGAGAACTAAAATAGAAAGCACTAAGGAAAGTGAAGGAACATATGCAGAAATATATCAGTAATTCATTAAATATAAAAAGAAGAAGTAAAAATATACAACGAACATGTAAGACTCAATGATAAAATACACAAATCAATTAAAAATGGGCAGATCTAAACAGACACCTCACCAAAGAAGATTGAGAGATGGCAAGTAAGCATGTGAAAAGATACTCAACATTATTTATCTTGAGGAAATCGCAAATTAAAAAACAATGGGATACCGCTACACACCCATGATTGACATTATCAAATAGTGGCTAAGATTCAGAAGAACAGGAACTCATTCATTGCTGGTAGGAATGCAAAATTGGACAGCCCCTTTGGAAGACAGTTTGGTGATTTCTTACCAAGCTAAACAGAGTCTTACCTCACACAGCATTCACATTCTTATATTGTCACCTAGTTGAGCACAAAAAAGCCTGCACACAAATGTTTGTAAGAGTTTTATTCATAACTGCCTCAAACTGGAAGTAACCAAGAAATCCTTCAATAAGTGAATGGATAAACAAACTGGTACATCCATGCAACTGAAAAACATAAACACTGAACCTTACTGCATGCAAATTAGAAAATATCATTTAGGAGTATGAGAGATCCCAGGGAATAATCTAAATGACAACAGGATCTAACTGTATCACAAATGTATTTTAAAAGACCTCATTAAAGAAAAAGGGGGGAAAGGTGCTGAACCAAGTACCCTTGGAAATGAATAAC
Organism: Spilogale gracilis; assembly: GCA_004023965.1. Lineage (NCBI taxonomy): Eukaryota > Metazoa > Chordata > Mammalia > Carnivora > Mephitidae > Spilogale > Spilogale gracilis. The sequence goes on from PITA01001278.1 coordinate 83,624, forward strand.
ATCTGTGAGACCAAATGCAGAAGCTGCTGAGCATCAATTAAACCCTAGCTGATACAGTTCCTTCCCAGGGAGGTACAGGTTAGCAATTTTTTTTAAAGACTATTTATTTGAGAGAGAGAGAGGGAGAGGCAGAGGGGAGAGGTAGAGGCAGAAGCAGGCTCCTCACAGAGCAAGGAGCCCGATGCAGGACTCAATCCCAGGACCCTGGGGTCATGACCTGAGTTGAAGGCAGATGGTTAACCAACTGAGCCACCCACATGTCCCCAACCTAGCAATTCTGATACTGTTATGCATGTATGTATATTGGAACTGAACAATTAAGAAAATGGTAACAGATGGTGGCTGCTTGGTTTCTTACTGTTGGGGAGATGTTAGAGTCATCCATATGGTAATGGATTAGCGTTGGAGACATCAGTAAGAACTCATGTCTAACTTAATATAGATCAAATGGCTACATACAATTAACAGTGGTTGATATACACAGGTAAATTCCTTTGCTTTGCCAGCTGAGAGAGCCCCAAAGCAATGACACATAGTAGCAATAAGTACATGTAGTGCCCAGATCTTGGATTGTAATTCCATTAGCCCATACACAGAATTTAGGGAAATGGCTGATTCCAGGATTGGGGTTGGAAATATGCAAGATGAGTCTGGAATATCTTATAGTATCAGAAGGTAAGGAAATGCTCAAAAAACAAGTCACAAACAAACACCTCATATAAGTATAGGTAAACCAAAGGAGCATAGGAACTACTAAATGGGCTTCCAATGACTAAAGCTGGAGCAGTTTGAGCAACAAAATAAGGTTGTGTTGGTTTCTAACCCAAACTATAAAACAAATATCATGAGTCTATATTGTTATAAATGAGTGATGGAATAAATAAGTGGGAGGGAGGAGACAATTCTCTCATGCAGAAAAATATTTTCAACTAATTTATATAGGTACTCTCAAAGAGGTGACACATAACTCCATTTTTTTAAGTGTGGTCAGCACATAGTGACTTCCTTCCAAAAGATATGGTACAGATGGGGGCAAAGTGGCATTAAAGTGTTATGTGCTATGGATGGGGGCAGAGGAGTACCTCTGTGGTGGAAAAAAAACTGATAAGCATCATTAAGTTATTAGTCAAATGATCAAGGTCAAAATCAACAGTGATAAGTCATGTTGATAATATGTACACTCGAACTGATGACACTTAACCTCTGTGGTACTCCTCTCTTAAACAAAGTACCCCAGTCTAATCATAAAAAAAAATCTGAGAAATCCCAATTGAGGAACATTCTATAGAATGCTAGACCAATACTTCTCAAGACTGTCAAGGTCATCAAAAACAAGGAAAGTCCTAGAAACCATCTCAACCAAGAGAAGCCAAAGGAGAATCGAGGACCCTCTAAAATGTGGTAGCCCTTGATAGAATCCTGGAACAGAGAAACGATGTTAGCTAAAAATGAAGTAAATCTGGCTTTAGTTAATAATAATGTACCAGTATTTGTTCATTAAGTATAATGTATGTACCATATCAGTGTAAGATGTTAATAATAGGGGCAATTGATTATGGAATATATGGATCCCTTTGCATTATCTTTGCAACTTTTCTATAAATCTAAAACTGTTTAAAAAAATAAAGCCCATTAATAATAACTTAAAAAAGGAATATGTAGGGGCACCTGGTTAAGTGACTGCCTTCGGCTCAGGTCATGATCCCAGAGATCTGGGATCGAGCCCCACATCAGGCTCCCTCCTTAGCAGGAAGCCTGCTTCTCCCTCTCTCACTCCCCATGCTTGTGTTCCCTCTCTAGCTGTGTTTCTCTCTATCAAATAAATAAATAAAATCTTTTAAAAAAAAGGAATATGTACTATAGAGTTAGAGAAAAAATGGTCTGGTTAAATGAAATAGAAAATCCAACTATGGGAGCAGTTGGTTGGGGGAAGCAGTTGGTTAAGCACCTGACTTGTGATCGACTTAGGGTGCAATCTCAGGGTTGTGAGATGGAGTCCTATCACGGGCTCCATGCTCAACAAGGAGTCTGCTTGAGACTGACTGTCTCCCTCTCCCTCTATGCCCCCACTCTCTGAAATATATAAATAAATCTTAAAAAAAGAAGAAAATACAACTATCTGTTATTTATAAAAGAAACATCAAAAATAGAAGAATAGTGAAAGGGTACAAGAAAAAAGTGAAAAAAGGTACATTGAGCAAAATCTAACAAAATGGAAGCTGATGCATTTATTTGAAGATCAGAAAATATATAGATTTTAATCTGAATCATTGCTAGAGAGTTTCACTTCATTAAAAAAATTCAGTTCACCAAAAAGATATAAAAATACAATTATTTGCACCTTAACAAAAGAACTTCTAACTATTCAAGCCAAAATTGATAACTCTAAGGAGAAATAGACAAATCCATAATTATAGTGGATCATTTTAATACCCCTATGTCAGTAATTGATTGAACAAGCAGATAAAGACATCAGTAGAAATATAGAATATTTGAACATGATGAAAAAATTTGACTTAATGGGCATGTATCATTGACATGACTAGCATATACATTTTTTCAAAATACACAGAATATTTGGAAAAAAAAAGGCTATATTCTGAGCCATAAAGCAAACCCAAACAAATTTTGAAAGGCTGAATAATGTAGACTGGGTCTTTCCAGAACAAGTTAGTTAAGCTACAAATCAATGATAAATCATAATTAGAAGCATATATTATTAAAAACACACTGCTAAATAATCTTTGGTTCAAAGAATAAATATTTATGGAAATTAGAGAATGTTTTTAACTGAAAATAATAAAAAATACTGCAAATCAAAATGTGTGAGATAAAGCTAAAGTAGTACTTGAAGAGAAGTTTGTTCCTAAAATGTCAACATATAAGTAAGAAGAAAGGCTAATCAAATTTAAGAGTATAAGATTGATAACTTATCATGACGGAGTTGTGTTTATTTCAACAATGCAAGGTTTTAACATCAGAAAATTGCATTTGTTCTAACATTGCTAGATAAACGAAGGGAAATGATGTGATAATTACAGAAAAAAGTTATCTAATTACTGTAAACATTTAGCAACCTGGGAACAGAAAGGAATTATTTAATTTAATAAAGGATGTTAGCAAAAAAAGAGGAAGTGTATTAGAGAAAGTGTTGTTTATAATAGTGAAATATTATAAGCTTTATCTTTTTGAGATAAAGTATGAGATAAAAGTGCCATTATTATTTCTTTCGACATTGCTCAAGTTAAACCAGTGAAACAGTTTGGCCAGTGACATAAAGCAGGAAAAAGAAAAGGAATAAGAGAGATAAGTTTTGGATCAAAAAAACAACATTTTCTTTTTCAAAGATTACGGTATGATTTTGTATGTGGAAAATTCTGTAGAATCCATAGGTAAATTATTGCGATTAATAAGTAAAATCGCGAGGTAGAACGTTAATAAACAAAATTCAACTTTTTTTTTTTTTAATATCAGCAACAGTTAGAAAATGTCATCTTTGCAAGGATATGTGAAGTGCTACTGGGAGATATTCCTCCATGCGTCTTTCATTCTGCTATGTGTCTTGCTGGGCATGCCAAGAAAGCAAGATCCTGACAACTGTTTACATGGGTCTTATCTTAAGGTTGTTTTGCACCAAGAAATCTTGAGGCAGGAAGTAATGTCTTCCTCTGGGACAAAGAGGAAGCTTGTTTAGTACTCGCAATGAAATAATGGGTTTCCCAAGCTCAGCGATCCTTAGTTGTAAAGCAAACCCACTAGTGTGTGTGGCTAGAATCCATGTGGACTCCTTCACGGGACTTGGATCAAGGAAAATAAATGCACAGACTTCCTGCTGTGGAAAATAAGAGTTTTAATCTTTGCAGGAGTCTTATGTCCTCTACTAGCATTCACCAAACAAGAACAGGCTAGCTTATTAGCTTGGAGGTAGGGTAAAATAAAATCACAAACCCAAAAACTTCTTGGCAGTAAACCTAATAAAATATGTGGAAAACCTCTTCGGAGAAAATCACAATCCTTTACTGAGAGGATTAAGGAAGATATCATCGAGATAACATGGAGAGATGTTCTTTGTTCCTTGACTGGAGGACTCAGCGTGGTAAAGAGGCCCATTCTTCCAAATTGATGTATAGAATCAATGCAAGTACAACACAAATTACAAAAAATTTTTTTCGGGCGGTGGATCTTGACAAAATGATTTTGAAGTTTATTTGGAATTTCAAGGAGTCAAGAATAGCCAAACTCTCTTGAAGAAAAAGAATAAGGTGAGAGATCTTGCCCTACAGATATCACGAGTTATTTTAATTGAGATGATGTGGCGTTGGGGCTGGAATTGACAAAAAGACTTACATTGGAAAGATAGCATGAACAGATCAGTGGGCAAGGATAAACTTCTAAATAAATAGCATGGGAAAAGTTATTATTCATATGGAAAAAATAAAAATATATTTCTGCCTCACGTCATATATTGTGTTGAACCATATAGAACCTTCATTTTGTAGGTCAGAAATATAATCAAACATAAACAATTTCATATACCTAGTAAAAAATTCGGGGCAGACTAAGAACTTATATGCAAAAGGTAAAATCACAATACAGGAGAATACATTCATGTTTCTAGTCTGAAAACAAGACCAACAAACATTAACTATCAGGGGAAAGATTGATAAATTTGATTACACTGAAATCAGAAACTTTCTTTAATTAAAGACACCGTCAAGGGAGCGGAAAAACAACGGAGAGCAACAAGATATTTTAAATGCACATATGGACAAATGCTTCTTACTAGAATATAGAAAAATAATAGGCAATGAATAGAAAAAATGTGCAGTGAGTTACGTAGATCTTCCCAATTTGACATTTTATTTTAAAATAAAAAAAATCACATCTTTTAATATCACCACTGATCTCATCAAGAAAGTTCTTAAGTATCAGGAAGCTGTCAAGCTTGGTATATATAATAAATGTAAGTTTTAAAATTTTGGTTTTCTTTTGAGAGCTCAAATTTTATCACTAGTGATAAATAAGTCAATTGTTTTCTTCCAAATGAAAGGCTCACTTGATCTATTATTTTTTTTAAGATTTTTATTTATTTATTTGACAGAGGTAGAGACAGAGAGAGGGAATTCAAGCAGAGGCAGAGGGAGAGGGAGAAGCAGGCTCCCCATTGAGTAGGGAGCCCAATGTGGGGCTCAATCCCAGGACCTGGGATCATGACCTGAGCTGAAGGCAGATGCTTATCGACTGAGCCACCCCAGCACCCCTCACCTGGCTTATTTTTGAGAAAATTTCTGCCAAATGCCCATGTCAAAAAAATCATAGTTTGTTTGTTGTTCTTTTTTTTTTTTTTTTTAGTTTGTTGTTCTTTCAAGTAAAAATGGTGTTTTTTTTTTTTTTTTAAGATTTTATTTATTTGACAGAGAGAAACACAGCCAGAGAGGGAACACAAGCAGGGGGAGTGAGAGAGGGAGAAGCAGGCTTCCCGCTGAGCAGGGAGCCTGATGTGGGACGCGATCCGGGTTCTCCGGGATCATGACCTGAGCCGAAGGCAGTCGCTTATCCAACTGAGCCACCCAGGCGTCCCTAAAAATGGTGTTTTATGGAAAAAAGCAACTAGTTCAGGTGGTGACTCAAATGATGGCCCGAGTTCTTTTTCTGGAGACAATGACTGTACCTACAAGTTCTGTAGAAGTATGTTAAACACTTTTTCCACTTGTTCACACATTATTAAAAAGACATGCACTCAGGGTCAAGATGTAATAGAATTAATGATTTTTTACTTTTTCAACAAAGAACTTCTTAAGTGGAATTGGCTTTTTTTCCTTACTATAAGTAAAAAATATGGTTATGGGCATAAGGTTATTGCCATTTGTCTTGGTCTGTGATAAGCTGGCTGCAGTTTTATCACCATCGAGGCAAATGTAAATGCGAAGAAGAAGGTAAACATTATCTTAGTATTCTTAGAAAAATAGTTTGGTTATTGTGGGTCCCCTGAAAAGCTATGCAGGTGTAAAATACATAGCAGAATTTGAAGATAAATATCAAAAAAAAGCGCACCTAATATCTTTTAAATTTCTTTTATATTGATTACATATTGAAAATTAGTGTTTGGATATATTGGGTTAAATAAAATATTAAATCCATTTTACTTGTTTTAATGTGAACTACAGGAAAGTTCTAAGTTATGTACGTGCCTCTCATTCTCTTTCCATTGTCCTCCCACCACAGAGCAGATCTCCTTTCCCGCCCCCTCCCTGGATCCCAATCTGTCTGAACCAGCCTCCTGCTGGTGCACCTGGGACTTGAGCAAGCTCCAGCTGGAGGTCGTCTTCTCACTAGCCATCCTGTCTTCCTGGAACGCTGTAGGGGAGGGCTAAAGGCCCTAGAGCTGGCCAGTGAGTGGCCACCTCTGAGGGCACCAGGAGGCCCCCGAGAAACGATGTGGAGCACGCACCTCCGAACTGTCACGTTCAGGAGCAAGGGAGCTGCGGTACGTCCATCACCACCTTTCCTTCATTATTTATTTAAGGATTGCTTCTGGGGGGTATTCATTCCTTAACATCTTTGCAGAACAGCTTTAGAGCTTGAGGTAAAATGTTGTCCACATGAATGGGAAGAGTCATGGAAGGCACAGGTGACCTCAGAGGTGGGCTAAGAAGACACAAGTGAAAAGCTGTTAGTTTTTGCTCTCCCCCCAACATTCCCTACCTCCTGTCATGAACTGAATTGTCCCCCCCTCCGCCCCCAAATTCATGTGCTGAAGGCCCAACCTGCTGAGTGATCATATTTGGTATTTTATTATGACAGCTGCAGGCACACCAATACATCCCCCTTTATTTATTTATCTTCAGAAGCTCATCACGGTCTCACATACTATATATGATGCTAATTTATCTTGTTTTGTTGAGTGCTCAATACTTGTGGAATGAATGAATGAATCCACGCCTGTAGCTCCAGTTTCTATCAGTATCTTTATTAATATTATATGTTCAGGACCAGCTACAGAATTCTGAACTTTGTGTAAAATAAAAACATGGGACCTCTTGCTCAAAAATGTCAAGGTGGTGACATCAGAGCACTAAGCCAAAGTGTGGGGCCCTGTGTCATCGTGTAGGTCACCCAGCCACGAAGTCAGCCCTGAACGTGATCCCCAGAGAACTGCACCTCAGGCTCTCCCTTGGATGTTAGCCTTGCCCGCCCACTGCCCTCTTGGCTCGGTAGCTCAGAGCCTCTTTAGCTGCTATTCAAAATGCAGTTCCTGCCTTTGGCTCTCAGTGACCTTTCCCTTCCTGGGTGGTCCCCGCCCAGCCCGTGGGGCCACCCAGAATCCTACAGACCATTCTGTGTATTGTTCCAAATCCACATGTTCAGTTTCTGTCAGTTGACTCCCAAACATCTCTTGAATATGTCTCCCTTTCCGATTTTACTGAAATCACCTGAGGCCAAGTTATTCCGTTTCTGTCTGACCCACTCCTGCATTTTCCCCCAGATCTTTTGCATCCCCTCACCATTTACATGACAGCTGCAGCCAACTCTTTTAAATATGTATATGGTCATCTTGCTCTCCTGCTTAAAGTCCTCCTGTGACTTCCCGCTACTCTTAGAATAGATCCACATTTGCACATGGCTTGCAGAACCCTGTCTGATTAGGTCCTGCCCTCTTTCCCAGCTGCATCTGTGGTACCCACTAGCCACCCATCTGTGCTCCAGCTGCCCTGGATTTCCATCAGTTCTCTGCATAGAGCAGACTGCTAGGGGGTGTTCAGTGACTCTTTGTTGAGAGTGTGAATGAATGATCGTATGGACAAGGGAATGACAGTGAAGGAATTCTCTAGGGCAAGAACACCTCGGTGACTCAGGCAAGAAGCCCCACTAAAAGACACGGTTTCCTCTCTACCTGACAGGGCTCTTTGGCACTGGATGCTCTGAGAGAGGAGCTGTTCCCTGGCTTTCAGTGTGAATGTCATGCCTTTGGGGAAAATGGCAGCAGAGAGGCTCCAGCACCCTAGCACATCTGTCACAGTCCATATGATGCCACCGGAGGGTAAACAACTGGCCCAGTGAACTGCCAATTTGTCTGTGTCCCCAGGAGCCAAGCACTAAGTGTGAAGGTGGTCATTTCTATTCCTCTTCTTAGAGGTCAGGACCTGGGACTCTAAAGGTAGCTATGAGTCCTTTGTCCCATAGAGTACCAGGCAGAATCAGGGCTGGATGTGACAAGCCGTTCTCCAATCTCAGGCCATTAGAAGGGACTGGAGGAGAGGCAAGCGCCCAACTCCTAGCTGGGCTGGAGTGAGTTTGGGGGGCCTTATCTGGGAGACCAAGATTCTGTTGGTGGGAAGTTATGGGTTCATTCTTAAGGGAACAGACACTTTTTCCTGTGTGGAGCTTCTGTGTGAATTTGAGGACAGGCTGGATTGAGACATGTGGGCATCCAGAATAATTGTCTTCTCAAAGGAACATTCTTTATTTTATTTTATTTTTTTAAAGATTTTATTTACTTATTTGACACAGAGAGAGAGAGATCACTAATAGGCAGAGAGGCAGGCAGAGAGAGAGGAGGAAGCAGGCTCTCTGCTGAGCAGAGAGCCCGATGTGGGACTCAGTCCCAGGACCCTGAGATCATGACCCGAGCTGAAGGCAGAGGCTTTAACCCTCTGAGCCACCCAGGCGCCCCTCAAAGGAACATTCTTTAAACATTTGCTTCACGTTTATGTAGAAGTGGAACTAAGTATGCGGGTGCTTGTAGGGGGATTGTAGGGTGTGCTGATGGCCGTGCTCAGTCTCTCTGTCCCTTGAGCAGTTCAGCTGCAGCCACAGACACCCTACTGAATAAAAGTGAAGTCCACAGCTCCTTAGAGACCAGACAGAGGCCCTCTCCCTAGAAATCATCATTCATGCTATTAAAAGCATGGCCTCCAGGAGCTCATGTCTGAAGCTAGAAGGCCTCCATCACAGGTATAGTGTCCAGGTGGGAGTTTGGTAGATGCAGGGTCTTTACCCAACCCATCTGAAAGACTGCTACTAAGCATCTCTGCGGTGGCTGCTAAGTGCCCTAGGGTTCCTTTGGTCCTCATTCTGTGTCCCCCGGAGGGGTGGGGGAATGGCCTGGAAACGCACTGTCCTTAGCCCACAGCTTTGGGGCATACTGGGTTGGCTTTCAACGCAGCCTGGTCCTCTTCACCTCTCTCTTCTAGAAGAGTCGCATGTGGAGCTGGCCTCAGCAGGGCTGTTTTGTTCCACTCCTGTGTCCTCTGTTCCTCGTTCTCTGGCTTCTCATCTGCCCCCTCCTCCACCCTGACCCCTTCCTGCTCTCAGGTAGCCCTCAGCTAATCCCCAATAGTCAGCTGAGGCTCTTACTTGGCCCAGTAAGTTGCTTTAGGGAACCAGGTTAGTGACATTTTAGGTCATAACACTACTGGGAAGGTCTTTGAGTTTGGAGGATGATTGTCAACATCCTTTAACTTTCACCATATTAGCACCATCCCCTGTAGTGATAACACTCATTTCAAAGCACTTTCTGTCCGTTGAATTTAGCCTCTCAAAGTGGTCTGTGAAGTAGGAAGAACAGTTATTCTTATTCCCATTTTAAAGACAAGGACACTAAGCTTCAGGGAGGCAGGAAGACTTCCCTTCAGGCACATTACCAGTAAGTGGCAGAAATGCCACAGAAGCCTTTGACCTGAAGTCCAGCATTCTCTCCTCTGTTCTTCTGAGAGTCTCCAAGTATGCTGTTTTAGGGATCTATCCTAAATCGCAACGTAATTAAAGCAGTTAACTGAGTCTCTTTCACAGACATAAGATAGGACTGATTCAGTTCTGTTTTTATCAGTTCTATATTGGGTCTCTGTGGAGCACTGAGCTAACTGTTGAGAATGGGATGGGAAGCCCAGGCTCTGCCCTCAAGGGGCTCACAGGTGAGCAAAGGACAGGCCTATATTGGGGCTCTTCTAATGCCTTCCTGATCCCCTCCTACCCTCAGGAAAGAAAATAAACTCTTTTCTCCATCCATCTGGAGGGCTTGACTTCTCAAAGTGGCTTGGTCTTGGAAGAGAAGTGAGTGGTTCTGGAAATCTGATAATGGGTTGCGGCCAGACCCGAATGGGAGAGACACTTTTTGATCTGCTTCAGTGGCTCTTGATCTGGAAGAAGACCCTGTGGTGAAACCCATCATGAACCAAAGCAGGGCATCTCCTTTGGTACCAAAATGTGAACCCCCAATTTCCTTCCCTTGCTGTAAGTTCTGTGGCTGCGCACATCCCTGCAGGAAAGAAACTCATTGGATTCCCAGAGACTGAAGCAGGGCTGTCCCATCTGACCAGGAGAAGCAAACGTGATGGCGACTGACCAGTCACATCTGCATATTGACCCTTTCCTGATCCCCGATGACCTTCAAGCTAACAGAACATTGAAGAGATCTACTACATGGCTGCATTTTCTGATCAAAAAACTAGGCCAAGTGACCCCATAGGCATGGCTAGGACAATAGTAAAGAAAAATCGACCTTGTGACTTCTTTGAAGTGCTAGAAGTTAAAGTGGCATCCCTCCTTGCACCCCCTCCCTTCCTGGGTACTGGATTTGCTTGTTTGGGAGGGTGGCCTGGGTAAAGGTGTTCAATGGCAGGTGTCCTTATCTGTCCCATGCTGAGAATGCGGTATGTTTCTTTCATGTTTCTTCTCTTTTCTTCTTTTGCTCTATTTCCCTTTGGTCCAGAGTTTTCTTTGGGGGCGGGGCAGGGGGGCGAGTTAACCTTTTGCTTTCCCTGACACCACAGAACACTCTTAAGCATGTGACTTTGATATCCACATTCTCCTGGGTACCTGGGCGGTGATACTGGCTTTTCCTACCCTGGTGATCAGAATCCTGAACCAAGGCAGAAGTTTGCTACAAAGTTTTCCCTTCCTCCTATCTTTTTTTTTTTTTTTTTTTAAAGATTTTATTTATTTGACAGAGAGAAACACAGCCAGAGAGGTAACAGGCAGGGGGAGTGAGAGAGGGAGAAGCAGGCTTCCCGCTGAGCAAGGAGCCCAATGTGGGGCTCGATCCTAGGTCTCCGGGATCATGACCTGAGCCGAAGGCAGTCGCCCAACCAACTGAGCCACCCAGGCGCCCCTCCCTTCCTCCTATCTTATGGTGCCTAACATACCCTCCCTCCTTGATTTCATTTTTTTCTTGAGAAACCTTAGGACATATGCAATCGTGAGGTGTTTGGAGATCTTAAACAATCAATACCATTTATTATTGTCCATCAGGTGAAGCAACAGAGCTAAAAGGTCTGATTTACCAGTGACCCTTGATTTGAAACTTAATTGAGTCCTGGACAGCCATGACAAATTAAACCAGAGTCAAAGTCTCATTTTCTGCAAGCACCGTCTTTTAATTCTACTCCCTACCTTGGAATCTAATCTTGTCCCACTGAAATAACCCAGAGCGATTCCAACAAAATAATAAAATAAAACACAGATGTATGCTTTTTAAACATTTAGAAACTACATAAAAAGATTCAAGAGAAAAGCTACAGCAGTGTTCCAACTGGGGGGCTCTTTTGTCTTCTGGATTGAAATGAACTAGCTTCTTAAAATGTTGCTTCAGTGACATCTGGATTGAAGCCATTTTTTTTTTTTTTTTTTTGTGATAAATGTTCCTAGGAACAGTGCTTCTCTACTGAGGGAGATTTTGCCCCCCAGGGAAAAATTACATTTGGCAGGACTTGAGGATAATTTTTGGTTGTTGCAACTTGGCGAATGGTGGTGGCTCTCCTGGAATTTGGTGGGGAGGAGCCAAGGATGATGCTAAGGATTCTGCCATGCATGGGACAGTTTCCCACAACAAAGAGTCATCTGACCAAAATGCCAGCAGCACTGCTGTATTAAAACCCTGCCTTATAGCAAGCATGGACAGTTCAAACTGGGTTAAAATCCGGGTCATTTCTTTGGAAGAGAAAATGCTGAAGGCCAAATTTACGTCAATACCTCTCAAAGTCTTTACATGGTACAAAAGGGGTTGGGGGAGGGGCTGGAGAGGAGGACAGGTGGTTCCACCTTGACTTCTTCAGTGATTTCTCACACTCCCGGGTCAGGAAGTCAGCAGAGTTGTCTCTGAGAGCAACCTAGGTTGTCATTGTTTCTGTGTGGCTTTGGTTGTAAATATAAGTTTTGGTTATTACTCCGTGGGTTTTATTTATGGAAAAAAAAAGTCATAAAAAGTGAGTGAGGGTCACAAATCATGGTGGGTACTGCCTGCACCCAGAAGTAATTTACACATTTCTTCATCGTTCTCCCTGTTTCTCTTGGATCTTTCAATTTCCTGTACAGCTAGCGTATTGAATTTTCATAATTGTTACTGCATTTCTTGTAATTTATACTTATTTCCCAGAAACCTCCAAAGGGCTTATTGTTTGTCATGAAGAGCAGACCCAAAGCTTTCACACAAGCTATGAATGAGGCTTCGCTGTGATCTCTGATCACAGCAAGTCTCATTTCAGACATTAAAGGGCATCAACATCGAAAAGTACCAGAACATTTTGGAATGCCCTCCCTCTCCTCTGCTCCCCCAGCCAAGGAAGATTCTATAGTAATCAGTCCTTTGAGAAGGTTCTGTTAGCTTTTTGGATTCAAGGAGCTCCTTAATTGCCACTTTTCCCTAGTATTTGAAGTGTTTGAAATGTGTCTGAGTTTTAAAAAGAATATTGCCAGTATTGAAATGACAACTTTCATCATAATTAACTGAATTCTTTTACTGTGTATCTCTTCCTGGTTCCTCACGAACATGGAGACATACATTTGGAAATTTTACTCTAACCTGTTGTAACACCTTTGAGGTACAAGGCTCCCTCCACGTATATAGGGAGCATCTGGGCTGGGGAGCAGGGAGTTTGGGGCAAGTGGATGGAAACAGAATGAGGGAAAAAGAGACTCTGATCTCTTTAAGGAGGGACCAGGCCTTCGTCCCTGTCCATCCAGAGCCAGTGTTGGGTCGGATCCCAGGAAGGTGTTCACTGAAACTCAGATCATGACGTGAGGGAAGAGGGACAAGAGACACGGTCTGTGTGGGTTTATGAGTCCAGTGCATGTTCTCTCTAGGATTCGTGGAAAGCCTGAGCGGTGGTGGGGATCGTACATGTGTACCTCACATGAGAGGAGTGACACAGGTCCCGGGGGCCCTTATTCCTTAATGATGTCCTTCTGCTGACTGGCCAACGAGGTGGCTGAGAAGGCACATGTCCCCAGGGCTACTGGGGTCATCGAGGGAGAGAAGACGCTGCTGTGTTTAGGTTGGGTTCTTGGTAATTGTACTGATTGCTAATGCTGCTAACATTTCTCTTGCTTAATAATCCACTTTTAATTTTCCCTGTGGCAGTTCTTGGTTCCCACAACACAGCAATAATTAAATCTGTGTTCCAATGGTTGTAAATGCACCCAGAGGTCTGCAGCAATAGCTGACTCATACTCATTTAAGTTAGAACATAATGTTAGCATTCAGTCACCTCAGGAATAAGTACTAATTACTGAAATTCTTTTAAGTTCTACTATATACATCTAGTTTCTGTTTCCCAGATAACATGCAGGATGAGACTCAGGCCATGGGCTTTAATCTGGGTGTCCCAGCGGTCCCTCCTCAGATAACACCATCCTGAGGTGTGAGTTTCCAGGGTGGCTTCTCAAAGAAGACCAGGAAAACAGGGCTGGTTTTAATGGTCTTCTCTTGCTGCCATCACAGAAATGTTTTTTAGGAGATGATGGGGGGAGAGGAAATGAGCCACAGGGAACAGGCTCTGAAAATGGTTGGTGCAAAGGGGGTACTTCAGTGAGACACTGTCACTTGGCTGGAAGCGGGGGTTTTTGTCCCTGTTGCTCACCTGTTGTTCAGGTTTGGGAACAGGACAGCTGGAGCCTAGAAAATACTGGGTGGACTGGAACTTAAAAACAATTTTATTTCCAAAGTTTTAAGGTACTCTCTAGGTCCCCTTTAAAGGTATTCTCTCTGTCTCCCTTTTAACACGGGGACATGGGGAAACACTGCTCCCCCTTGGCTTTGGAATTTCATAAGTCTCCATCTATCCCTGGCCTGTGGGGAGCTCTGTCATCAGATTCCTCCCGGTGCGCCACGGAGTCAGGCGCATAAGACCGTCACTCCCAACCCCGCTCCTACAGGTTATGCTCTTCTGTTCCCTGTCACTCTGACTTGTGCTGTTCCCTCCTCACCTTCCCCCTTGGGTAATTCCTTTTGTCATAAGACTCTCAGACAGATGGACCCTCCCTCCCCCTGCAGGTAGTCCCTGGAACGCCCCTCCCTGTCCAACAAGGGTGGGGGAGGATTTGTCTGGGTTCAGGCCCCCAACTCTGCTCTATTACTGTCTCCTCTGGAGATGAGCTGGATGGGAAATTTCCCGCACACCCCTGCTCTTCGGGCTATTACCTGGCTGGGTCTTACGTGTATGATATGGAGGCAAGAGTTGATCTTACAGCGTGCATGGGGCTCATTTTCAAGGGGGAGGAAGGGAGAATGCTTTTCCACGTGACCAAGCCTGAGAGGCAGGTGGCCCCAGGAGCTGGAGTCTGAGCTGAGGATAAGCAGGCAGGGCAAGTTAGGACAATTAAATATTCTCTGCCAGTGCCCACAGATGGCACTAGAGACTTGGAGATCCAGCTCCCGCTGGGCACTCCAGGGTCCAGGGAACCGGAGTCAGTCTTTGTGGCCTAGTGATAGAGGGCTCCACACCAGAGACCAGACCGGTCTGCATGATGCTGGGGCAGCCAGCAGGGGTGAGCACCCGGCAAGGACCTCTTCTAGGGATAAAGGCAATGGGTGAAATGAAGAATTCAGAGTGGGTCTGGGGTGGAGAGGGAGAAAGAGAAAGAGAGAGGCAGAGAGAGGAAGAGTAGATGGTGGGAAGGGGAAGGTAGGACAGTGAGGCTGTAATGAGAGAACAGGATCAGGGACGGCAAGGGACACAGGTGGAGTTGCAGGACCTTCAGGGATGAGAACAAGGTGATGCAGAGATCTTTTGGCAGAGGAGGAGAGGAGGCCTGGAGTGAAGGAGAAGACAGGCCTGCCGTTAGTAAAGCCATGCCTCCTCAGTTCCCCACAAGACTCAAGATACACACCATTCTTTCTGGATCTTTTATTGACGTATAGAAAATGTGTTTTAAAAAGGAACTATACAGAAGCTAAAAGCAATCAGGACTAGAAATACTAGTTAACAATGGTTAACAAGCAGAGATTCCAGCCTTTGAGCTACAGTGCCACGAAAGGAGGGACGAGGTTGGCTTCTCCTCTCCCTTCCTCTGCTTTTTCTTTTACTTCAGTTCATTGAAGTGTACATGGCCTGAGGAGTATATACTCCATTTTCTTTTTCTTTTTCCTTTCTTCCAGTGTTTCTTTTAAGTAAATGGTTTTCCCAAGCACAGTGTAGCTACAAAGGCAGTAAATTGGTCGGTGTTATTTTTACCTGAAAAGGCCGTTAAAGGTTAAAACAGCAAACTCAGATTCGGAGGGGACTGGAGGATTCCATGTTTATGGTTTCTCAGAACAATCTAGAGACCACCAGGAGGCCTTCAGCTGCCTGGGCCCAACATAACAGCCCCTCAAAGTCACAGCAACTTGCTCAGGGTACCTGGGAGTTCCTGCGAGCCTGGGGTGGATCCAAGGTCGGAATGACTGGGTGCCCTCTGCCCCGTGTGTGTGTGTGTTTGCGCACGCGCACGCGCATGCGGGGTAGGAAAGGGGAGACTGGTGTTACCGGTAACACATCAAGATTCTGAACCTTGAGTCCATGGGGCCATGGTGTGAGTGTAGAGGGCATGGGCAGGGAAAGGGGGTTAGTGGGGTACACTTACTTGGCTGACATTTTTGTAGATACCATGGTGCCCCCTGCATCTAACACAGAGGTCTCTTGGCTCCCTCAGCAGCCTCCACATGGAAGAGGACGGTGAAATATTCTTTCTTGGGGAAATCTATTCCTTTATGGCTAAGTGGTGTTCAATTAAGAGGAAGGGGTTCATTTCTGGAGTTTGGGCCTGGCAGCCAAACATACAATTTACTCAGGGCTAATTTCCTTCTCAATTCCTCCTTGTGGCAAAGAGAGCTGAGACTGTACCTAACTGTCCTCTGAGACCCCATGACAACACACACACATCCCCCATTGAGAAGTAGGAACAGGTTGGAAGAGGGGAATAAGTAACACTAGACTCCTGCTTTCCTCTAGCCTCATTCCCCCATTTTCCCACTGATGAAAGTCTGGGAAAAAAGAGCCCAGTCAGTCTGCAGTCTACTGGGTTTAGCCTAAACATTCATGGGATTTCTGCATTTGTTACTGTATGTATTGGCTTCAATATAGTAATAGTGTAACTCCTTTCCTCTTAAATTCTGGAGTAAAATTGGTGCTCTAGGAATGCACACCATATTTATTTTCCCCAATCTTGCCAACCTGTCTACCCAGTTTGAGAAGACTGACTCTGGAATTCCTTACTCTTCTAATGTTGGGTGGGAGAGAGGCCACTATATTCCCAAAGGAGTAGGGTTGGGAACATACTGTTTCTGTCCTAGTGTTTTTTATCCATTACCAACCTGCTGTGGATTCTGATTATGGTTCCCCAGTTAAAAACAAAACAAAACAAAAAACCAAAAAACCAAAAAAAAAAAAAAAAAAAAAAAAGGAAAGAGCTGACTGGCTGTGTCGCACTTCTGATGGTGAAGTGGAAGGTCCTCTGGAATATGCGGCAGAAAACAACGCAAGATCTCCCTTTTCTGATATATTGCACGGTGACTAACATAACACAATAACAACTAAAAAAAAGATAGAGGGAAGTGGCATCAGAAGCCCCTTTGTTCAAGCATTAGTTAATCTAAGATGGGCCAATTGGCTAAACAAATAGAAGGGGCAGCAGCCTCCTGAACAGGCAAAAGCAAGGGCTTTGGATTGTAGGGATCCTGATTATGGCCCTCCTTAGTACCTGCGTCACTTTGGGCATGTCTCTAAGCCTTTCTGTGCCTCCCTTTCCTCATCTGTTAAGTGGTTAAACTTGAGTCAGGATTGTGGTAAGGATTTAATGAAGTAATACATATAAAGTTCCTAGCACAGTATCTGGAAAGTAGTAGGTGTGTAGTAAATACCATTACTCTTAGTCTTCATTTGGGGGAGATAAATATTAAAAGGCCAATGCCAGATCTGATCTCGGCTCTCTTACTAATTAGGTGTGTGAACTTGGCAAGTTGCCTAACATTGTTGGGCTTCTCTTTCCTGAGGTATGACACGAGAGGGTCAGGTTAGATGATCTCAAGTCCCCTCCTGTTCTGAAGGTATGTTCCTCACGTTTGTCTTTTGGAGACAGTATTGAAAACAGTAGTGTCCAGTGGCAGGATATTAGCAACCCAGGATGTCCTTGGAGCTGCTAAACTAGGAATGGGAAGAAACCAATAGTTCTCATCCGTGCACTTGCCTCCTGGCCACACATTTGAACCCAGAGCCTCCCTATGGCTTAGATGTTCTAGGCCTCCTGGGATCTTGCTCAGCCTCCATGAGCCCATGCTGCCCATGAGCCGATGCCAGTACCAGGAAGGGTGGATTAGGTAAGACTGAAAAGGGTTAAATGTCTCTGAACCGGAAATTTAGCATCAGCCCAGTTTCACAGCGGACAAGGAGGAGCTGATTTGTCAAGTTAACAGAGGGGGCAGAACTTGTCTGCAGAACAAGAGCTGTGTTATTTGGATACTCTGCAACAGCCTTATTAAGCTTGGGAAGGAGGGAGGATTTCCGGTCTGGAGAAAATGCAACACTGTCCAAAGACTGTGAGGTTTGCCAAGGACATTTGGACAATGAAGTGCTGCAGGTGCAATGGAGTCATGCTCCAGGCAAGGGGTAACCTTGAAAAATTAATCAGAAATGCTGGAGATGACGAATCGGGCTTGCGAATGTTGTACAGGAAAAGTGAGGTCCAGGCAGGACTGGTTGAGCAAGCCAAGGAGCCCTTCTGCTTCTCATTTTCTGTAGGGACAGGCCTGGGGAGCCTTAGTTTCTCCTCAGGTGAAGTGGATGAACTGACAGGAGCTCTCACAGGAGGTGAGACCAGAACTCAAGGAATTAATGCAGGTCCCTAGACCCTTGCCATTGCTCTCTGTACTTCTACTGTGGGCCATTGGTAGAGGGCTTGCTTTC
Source organism: Spilogale gracilis (assembly GCA_004023965.1). Taxonomy (NCBI): domain Eukaryota; kingdom Metazoa; phylum Chordata; class Mammalia; order Carnivora; family Mephitidae; genus Spilogale; species Spilogale gracilis. The sequence continues at coordinate 101,779 of PITA01001278.1, forward strand.
AGTCTCCAATCATCCATCAGCTTCTTTTATTTTGTTATTTTATTTTATTTTATTTTTTACATTTTATGTTTTCTTCTTCCCTGCTATTTCTCAAAGCTTGCTGAACACAGAATGGACATAAGCAAATCTCATGTGGCTACCAGTAGGACAAAGCAGAGCCATTCTTTCAAACTGGACTTGTAGCTACACAACACATCCACTTGAAGTATACTAGAGCTTTTTTTCCTTCTTGCGTTTGGAGGTCTCATTTGGTCTGTGAATTCTCATTTGGCCTGGTGGTGCCAAAATGCTGCAGTACAGCTGAGGGGCATTTGGTCACATTTGTGTGGGGTGGGGTTATGGATGAACAGAAGTATGAGGGAGCGTTTAGTCAAAGATGTTCGGGAACATGGCCAAAGGACCTGGAGGTCCAGTCAGAGAGAGGCTACAAGCACCACCCAGAAGCCAGCACGGTGTCTCGCCTTTCCCAAGTGTGGACTCTCTCTGTCGCTGCTATCTGGAGCAAGATGGGCCACCCAGGGAGGCCGGGTGGAGCCGAGTCTGCCACTCCTGGCATCTGGAGTTTTGTGTAAGAGGCAGACTCCCAACACAGAGCTCCCCTGCCAGGCTTCCAAGGTCCCAAGACCTTGGCAAATTTGAAGCAAATGAACAAATTATTTTATCTTCTATGGGATCATTGGAACTAAACTGAAGTTTGAATCTTTCCTTTTTGACGTTTTAGGACAGACAGTGAGATACAAGTAGTGTCTGCTTTGGAGAGAAAGAAAAGGAAGTAGGAGTGAGATTGAATGGGAGTCAGGTGATGGAAAGCAAGAACAGACCCTGAGTAAGTGGTTCTACCTTTCATGAAATTCTGGGCAGAGGTTAAAATTAAAAACAAAAAACAAAACAAAAAAAGAGAAGAAGAAGAAAGAGGAGGAGGAGGAGGAGGAGGAGGAGGAGAAGGAGAAGGAGGAGAAGGAGAAGGAGAAGGAGAAAAAGAAGAAGAAAAGAGGAGAGGAGAGAAGAGAAAAAAGAAAAGAAAAGAAAAGAAATGTTTTCATGCCCCAGGAATACTTGGCAAGTCCAGGTCATGGGCTCATCTATTTCAGCCTCCTCAGCTTGGCTGAGCACCTACTGCTCATGGGTTCCACTTTTTCTCAACTGATGCTTTTAAAAAGAGCTCTTTGAAATGATTCCATAATGACCCAGTGTCCTTTAATCTACAGCTCTGTGCTAGGTCCGGATTTTTAAAGTATAAATGTGATTAGAGTTGTTTGGTTTGGCATTGAGCTCATTGGCAACCTTGGTTCTTCAGGTTTGTCTTTGAAATAACAGTTTTCAGTGTGCAGGGAGCTGGTTGGTTTCCAGGGAACAGGGTGGGAGGTGGTTTACCCCTGCTTGGGCAGCCCAGTAGGGGAGCTGGTGGGTGAGGGGTAGGGTGGATCTAACTACTTATGGAAGTTTGCTCTGTATTTCCTTGCTGCCATTTTTTTTTCTTCTTTAACAGTTCAGTCCCTTGTGCAATCAGCTGACGGGTTTTCCCTTAACTTGGTTTCCTGTGAGTTCTGGAAACCCTAGGGGCTTGCTGCCCTCAATCCCCACCTCGTTTCACAGTTACCGGCAGCGAAGAGGGTGGGCGATTGCAGGGGTGGAGGGTGGTGATCACCACCTTGTGGCCACACCTAGTAAGTCTCCCTCCAGTTAAATCCAGTCTGAAGGCCAGCAGGAGATTTCCACAGATTTGCGGTCTTCCCCACCTCCCCACCCCGCCCCCGCCCTCCCCCACCCTCCAGAAAGAACCCTGGAGAACGTGAGTTATTCTGTTGGGAACTATCTTTATATGATGGGGAAATAAAAAAAGGAAAAACTGTCTGGACCTAGGATCTAGGCAGTGGGTCTGTTGTAGTCATTGGTAGGTTTTGTTTGTTTTTAAGTGCCTGTGATTAGGATTGGGATTAAATCCAAATCCTGCACTTAAATTGCCTCTGGGCAGGGTCCATTTCTATTCCTGGGAGTCCCTTGACGGAAAGTGGCCTTGGTAGGTAGGTGAGTGCTTTGTGAGTATCACTTCCTGGATCCACCCTTGGGAAGAACACAAATTTGGAGGAATAAGATAAGCAGGAATCAGTGAGTAGAGTTAAGAAGCTTTGAGTTTAGTTGACCATGGATCTTGGGGAGAGAACAAGAGCACATTGTCTCTTAAAGATGGTAAAAGCTCATGAGAAAATCAACTTAATAGGAATCTATACATCCTTTTATAGGAGGTTGGATGAGCTAATCTTTGAAGTCCTTTTCTTGCTTTAAAAGTTTTTGAAGTGAATTCCGGCACTGTTGCTGATACTATTTATGAAAATGTTCTTAGGATAAAATAGTTGTAATGAATGGCAGGTTTTGGTTTCCACTGATACTTCCTGGCTTTCACCTAAATTGACCACACAAGGAATCATAATCTGTTTTCGGTGCAGTTCCCTTGATGAGGTAGGCTGTACCGGCACGACCAGGAGGCCCCTGGGCTCTGCTTTTATGGGCAAAACGAACTCAGCGTCTTACATGGCATTACCTTTTCTGCAGTGTTTTTTCCTGTGTGTGTGTGTGTGTGTGTGTGTGTGTGTTTTATTTATGACTTCTGAATCTTCTTTTCCCCTTCCTCCCTTCCCTAATAAAGCAGGGTTTTTGGTGAATTTTCATTGCTTAATTGTGCTTTCTCATCAATGCCAGTATCTATTTAGATTTTCAGGTCAGAAACTAGCATTATTGACTATCAAAACCGAAAAGGAAGTTGGTAGCCATTTTAATTCAAGCTTCCATTCAACAAGGGGGAAACTGAGGCTTGGAGAGAGAAAACCACCTCCCTGATGATGTCACAGAGCAGGCAACGTGGCAGAGGCGGGCCTATATCTTATCCCTCAACTTCCTTTGAGTGTGCTATTCATTGGTATCCCACTCTCTAGCTGTATCTCATTGAAATTTACATGTTTCTTGAAAGGACTATTTTTCTTTCTTCCTCCTTCTCCTAGTTCCTTTTGAAGCCCATGCTGACCTGAGAAGTGGAGATGTGGCTTCCAGGTCTCGGCTCCGGGTTTTCAGTCACAGCCTCACAGAGAGGTGGGCAGGGCCATGGAGGTCTGCTAAGGCAGGGTGCCTGCAGCTAGTGGCTGCCAGCTTCATCTGTAGGAAGTGTGATCAGCAGCCCCAGGGACTGTCCTTTCCTAGGGATCAGAGCTGGGCTAGACCGTAGCTGTTTCCTTTAGCAAACTGCCAACTCTCAGGTTCTTCCGGCAACTGGCTGGGGACGGAACAAGATGCCCTAGTTTGGCTAACCATGGGCATTACAGAAAACAGAATGGGGCCTCGAGGAATGGGAGGGGAACAGGGGAAGGCTGCTGGGGGGCTGGGTGTGGATTTTGGCAGATGCTTTAGGGGTAGCTACTGCTGACATTGGTTTTGGAGAAGCCAAAGGGTCCTGGTTTCTAGGGCCTCCAGCTCTCTTGGGCTTACAAATCAAATCACGATAGTGAAGAGAGCACATTTCATAAAATGGGAGGTAGGCCCACAGTCATCCCCTATTCACCTTTGGATTTCCAGGTGTAATTTCCTCTGGCACTTTTCATTCTTCCTCTGAGAGGCAGAATAATAAAAGAAGATGGAGAAAAGCTTCTCATGATGTCAACTCATTACAGAGAGGTCATTCCTATTTCCCACAGGACCAAAAAAGAGCAAAAAACAAAACAACCTCCCCCCACCACCACCCCACCACCCCGAATTTCACCTCTTTCCAGGAATTATCAGTCAGAGGAATGGCTGACTGGTCATATAACTTCTTCTTTTGACCCTTATTAAGCCACCTACATTAAGGAGAGCTTGGCTGAACATAGAAATGAGGCCTTCCGTTTGCAATTCAGGAAAAACAAGAACAAAAACAGCATGACAAATAGGACCAGAAATAAGAAAATAGAGCTAGGTAAGATCTGTGTTTCCCACGGGACCTGTAATCTCAAATGGCAGATGCCCTGGTTTCTACTTTTGTCCTTTCCTCAAAGTCTGACCCCAAAGCACTCAACCTACAACCGCCTCCCCTTTTTGCCCACAAAGGAAGTTCTGTCTGGCTGACCCAAGAGAGGGGGCAATAACTTATGACCCTGAGGGAACACAGCCACCATGCAGCCCAGGGCCAGCTGTGGACAACGCCTTGGGCTTGTGGGGCCGTGGGGGTCTAAGGGTAGGATGGACGGAGGCACAGTTTGATTGGGGCTGGGAAGGAGGCCACTGCTCTTAAAAGGTCATAGGACACTTGTCTGGTAAAAGTGTCAGAAGGTGAGAATCTTTGGCCCATTAGAGAGGACTTGGGTTTTTGTGATGGGGGTGAGGTTAATCTCTTCCCTCTGAGAGGGTTTCGTGGCAGAGCTCTCTTCCTGAGGCTTCTGCAGGGGCTGCTATGAGAACCTGGCCATCCAAGGCAGTGACTAGAGCACAAATACCTGGGAGCAAACAGCAACTCCTACAAGTACAGGAAAAGAAGGCCTGGTGCCATAGCAATCCGACCCTAGGACTTGCCCTTAAGTTGGTCTCTTTAAAACATGCCAGACTTTCCCTCCTTGGTGGGAAAGGTTAGGGATGACTGGGTGGGAGGGAGCACAGAGACCAAGGCCCAGGTCTGGGACAGGAGACACCATGAGCAGCTACATCCTGCTTCCTCCAGCATCCTTCCTACATTGCCAAGCACAGTACTCTTACCCCCACCCCGTGTTTCATATTATAAAATACAAACAAATGACAGAAAAGGTCAGTCGGCCCATAGCCGCCCATGGCTCAGAACAGCGAGGACCGCCGTTTCCTCCCTGCCGTGAGACGGTGGTTGTAGGGGCGTATCTTCATCTCCACGAAAGGGATGGAGAACTCGTGGCCTTTCCAGTGGTACCAGTTGATCCCCTGGGAAGGAGGAAGACAGGCATGTCAGGTCCCTACCTCCCCCCAGGTGGAACACCCAGCTCAAAAAAAGGCAGAACACCAGGAGTAGGGAACCCAAGATGAGGATTTAGTCCTCCGGTAATGGGAAGCTCTGTGGTCCAGCTCCCAGTACAGTCAAAGGAACTGGGTCTCTTTCCAGCTTTTCTTTTTAAGCATGCTGTGGCCTGAGTGTTCATAGGACGGTACATCAGGTTATTTCTTAGTGCCAGCTTTATGTTTTTGGCTTTTAAGATTTGCATGCACTGGCTATCGGTGCTGAATTTCAAAATCCCAATAATATACGTGCACTTTGTGGAGAATGGTTGTATGTGACTGCTCACTGCTAAGGGGCGAGTCAGGTAGTTCCCACCTGTGGTGACCAGCCATCTTGGTTGGCTCAGGACTGAGGGCTTTCCCTGGCTGCTGGCCTTTGGATGCTAAAACTGGGAGAGTCCCAGTTGGTCCAGTTGGTTGTGCTATCTCCCAGCCCAGGCTGTGGACTTGTAGTCTCTAATGGGGAAACCTAGTCTAGTTTGCACTGGTTTTCTGATCTCTCCTTTCCCGAGATCCTTGTTTAGATGAGCTCGAGCCTGTGGAGCTGTCCCCAAAATTGATAAGCTCCCCATGGGATGGTTTAGCTGAGGAAATGAAATGGAACGTACTCGTAGTGAAGGGCTTCTCTGTGTGAGCTCTAACTTCTGAGACCAGTTACTTTCCTCTCTCTCCTCTGGCTTCTGCTTTGTCCTGCCCTTATCTCAGGGCCTTACTTTATTCTTTATGATAGTCCTTCCTCAAGACTTTTTCTTTTTTTTTCTTACAGAGGGAAATATAAGACCCACTTATGCACTGAACACATAAAGCGAAGGGACAGTGGGTCCCACAGCTGTGGGTCATTCATAATGACAGCCAGCTTCACCTACCTGACTGTGCCTGGACTCTCCATATTTCCCATTGAGGTTGGTCCGATGGCAGTTCTTATACCACCAGGCCCCCTTGTAGGACATGGCGCAGTTGGTAACCGCAACATCATTGTCTCTGTCCTCAGTGGAGAAAGGGCGTCCCTGATGATAGCTGAGGGAGTCCCCTGTAAAAAAAAAAAAAAAAAATGCTTTAATAAGACCATCTGATCTGTCCCTGTTCAGGATTGTCTGGACATTTGACCCACTTCCAACACATCTAGCCTCCACTTAAGGGACCTTTCATTTACCCCTGGTCAGCTGCTTCCTGCTTCCTTGCTGCTCTCTGCAACTCATTTCCTCATCCCTCTGACCTTCTGCTCAGGGCTCTGTCCACTCAGGCCACCTCACACCCCTGTCTTGTCCTCTAGGCTTGCACCAGGCACCAACATTCATGATTGCTTTGTCCCCAGAGGAGCAGTGATGAGCCATGGCAACCTGAGTCAACCTGGGTTACCACCATGTATCCATGGCTTCTGGATACATGGCCTTCTCCAGGGTTTATTAGGCCTGATCAACCCTCACCCAAAACTCCACATTCAGAACTTGGTGCTACATGTGAGGGATCTCAGCAAGCTCGAGTTCCTGTCCATAGGAGAAAGCATGATGAGAAAATCCTAATCATGTCCAAGAAGTGGTTGGGAAAAGCAGGGCTGTACCTTGGGGAAGTTTGCATATGGGATAGACTGCTTGGAAGTGTAAGATCTCTAGCTTTAGAGGCAAACAGAGGTGGCTGGGTGTTGTCTAGCTGGGATGTCATGCAGGGGACTTGTATGAATTGAGTATTTGAGGCAAGGGATCAAACTTTAATTAGTTTATACCTATTGGCTGAACTTTTGGTGGGACGTGTGGTTGGGGATGTCATGAAGGGACACATGCTATTGAATGAATGTTGTAGATGCTTCTGAGATTGCTTTAAGCTAGGTGAGACCACCGTTCTGGGCCATCTGTGGTATCTGAGTGCACATTCATGGTGGATACTCAGTGCCTCTACTGCTTCCCACCACAGCTTAACTCTGAGGAGATGATCTTTATTCTGTGAGGAATCCTGGTCCCCTCAGGTCAGTCGGATCCCTAACTCAACGTATCATGTCTCTGTTCCATCCTTTTCATCTTCTCTCAGGCTCCAAGGAATCAGTTTTGTGTCCATTGAGAGCTAATCTCACTACCTAAAACTCATTCTTTTTTTTTAAAGATTTTATTTATTTATTTGAGAGACAGAGAGAGAGAGTGCATACTTGAGCAAGGGAGAGGGGCAGAGGCAGAAGGAGAAGCAGATTCCCCACTGAATGGGAGCCCTACATGGGGCTTGATCCCAAGATCCTTAGATTATGAGCTGAAGGCAGACACTTAACTGACTGAGCCACCCAGGTGCCCCCTGAAACTCATTCTTTCATATTTCTTCTAGGTCCAGAAAAAGGCAGAAAAGATTTCTTATTTTATATATATATCTTATTATATATTTTATATCTCATTCATCTCTTCCAATCTTAAATCATATTCATATCCTTTAGCTTTAAAACTTCTTGGATTAATCCATTCTCTTGTGACCCTTTCTTTACCATCGGTTCTACTCTGTCGTTTCTACCCACCTCCTGTCTTCTCATCTCTTGCTTGTGCTCCTGTAATCTAGAGTCTGCTCTCCACTGCTGCGCTACAACAGTGCTCTCCAGCCTCCTCCCCAGTGTTGCCTGCTGCCACCTTGCATAGATCCCAGCATTGGTCTTTATATCCTCCCCAAATCTGGCTTCCCTTCCCATTTCTGCCTCACCCCCACCTCATATTTTCAATACATTGTCCAAGTCTTGGTTTTTCTCTCTCAAACCACAGCTCAGATTTATACCTTTCTCTTAATTCTGACGTGAATTATCTCCTACCAGGATTAATGGAGCAGCTGCCAACTGCTCTCTGTTCTTTACTCAGATTTACTCTATGCAGTTTAAGGAAGTCACATTGATCCTCCTCAAACCCCCAAATCCAGAAGACTCAGGACCTACCGTGGCTCCCCACTGCTCACCATAGTAACACTGTACCCTTGGTTTTAAGGCCCTTACTCTGCCAGTCTTCTTTCTGTTTCTTCTGAACTCACATCCTGCCCTGGGGATCCAGGCCCCTCGTGCCTGCCCTTCCTCCACAGTAATGCTCCTCCTATGACGTCTCTTCCAGAGTTTGCCTTCCCTCGCCATTGGGACCCAGCCAGATGTCACTCCTTCCGAGGCCAATGAGCGCCTGGTAAACTGGAAGTGAGTCCATTTCTTTTGTGGTTCTTTTTTGAAAATAGCTGTTTAGTTCTTGCAGAGGCCATGTCTTGATGCTTCTTTTGAGTCCCTGTAACTTGCACAGTGAACTTCTGTGGGTTGCTCAGTAACCTTTTATTGATAACTTGATTTGGAGTTTTCTGTTCTACTCCAGTCAGAGTCCTGATTAGAGACTTAGTTTTTGTAGCCTTGAGAAGTAGGGACAGGATTGGAGGCCACAGGGTGGGTAACAATCCAGCAGGGCCAGTAAAATGAGCAACAAGTCAAGATAAAGACCAGGGGAATTGGGCAATTCTAAGTGCCAGAAGGAAAGGATGGGCTCTTCCCTGCTGGAGACCTTCTGGTCTAGAAGAGTAACCCTTGGGTAAAGTTGCCCAGAGAATGGGACAGCCTACATAAGCCTATGTTTTCATCATTTGAGGAAGATGAACTGAATATTTGAAGAGAGGGGTCAGATTATAATTAATTTATGATGACTGGTCAGTTTGCTGGCAGGATTTGCCTAGGAGACAGAGTAGGATGTGGTCCCACCACTCTGCCCTCCATGGGGCCAAGTAGCAAGATGGAGCTGTGGTAAAGGCAGCAGTGGCTGGGCCTATGGGAGGCAGGGAGAAGCAAAGGCCTGGAGCAGATAAAGAGGGGGGAGGAGGGTGGAACATGGGAGCAAGGGGCCAAGCTTGCTTTTCTTCCTGTGGGAAGAATAAGAACTGCTTTTCTATAGGCACAGTTCTGATCTTAGGAAGTTGATTGTATCAGGTTTTTTGGAAATGATTTAGCCTGATATCTTGTTTAATACATTCCATTTCAGTGGCTCTTTTATGCCCAAAGTGTAGTAAATTGGAGCTATCATTAGGAGCACCTCAGGCAGATCTGATTGACTGCCATTGGGAATAATCTCCAATATGAAAAATAACAAAGCGTGTCTTCTTATGGAGTAACAATACCTGCTGAGAAGAGAAATACTTGGACTGGTGCAGTACTCAGAAGGGCAACACCTTAATGATCTTAATTCCAAGAGGCATGAAAATATACTAGCATTTAGCCCTACATTAGAGTTAATGAAAGGACCAATAACTCCATGTACCAGAATAGAATGTTTGGCAAAACAGGTTCTTATGAAATGTGCTATAATAGAACCTAGGAAACAGACTGGATATTATGTTCTGATAAAACTATTAATGCAACAGAGCTTTTGGACACAGTTGTTCTACTTAGTAGAAATGTCATAAAAATCTATATAGGACATGTGAGCATGTATTTGGTTCTTGTGGAGGAATGAGAAGAAATGTGGCCAGGGAGGCTCATTCCAGTGTTCTTGCTTGCACCTGACAAGGCGTTATGATGACTGCTGGGGGGGGGTCCCCTCAATGTGGAGGGGTCTGCTTTATTTACATTAGTTGCAAGATGGTTTTCCTGGCTGTCATTGCAGGGGGAGATTTCTCACCAGACAGTAGATGATTATGTCCTTGTAGGATAAGAGCCCATATTGATTAATCTAGACAAGAAAAATAATGCTTTGCCCTCACACTGCGCTTTTTTTTTTAACTTTAAAAGTATTTCACTGCATTGATCGCATCTTTTTCTGACTACTCTGTGAAGTAGGGCAGGCATCCTTACTATGATTTTCCAGATGAGGAAACTGAAAGCCGGAGGAGTTGGTCTCAGGTCACCTGGGTGGTTAGGGACAGAAGGGACCAGCAGCGGTGATTCCCAGCCCTCACTCCACCCTGCTCTTTGGCAGGCTGGGAATTCACACGCTGTCCAGGTGCTGGTGCCTAGACCGCAGTTGGGGGGTGCTGGTCCTGCTGCCTGCCCCTTGGCCAGGCGTTGTTTCAGGGGCCAGGGTACCTGCGGTGCCGTTGTAGCCTCCTAGGCGCAGCTTGTACAGGTTTCGGCCATCCTCCACCGAGAACTTGTCGTAGTAGGCGAAGGCCGCCTCCTGGCCGTCCCGCATATCCACGCGCAGCTCGTAGCGGCCCTGGGATGTGATCCTGTGTATGTTGTCCAGCCCTGTGGCGAAGAGCAGAGAATGCCGGGGGCCCCGTCCCAGTGTCTTTGGAAATGGGAGGGAAATGGGACTGGGGCCTCACCACGGATGTTACAGAGGGGCAGGGGATCGGGATTGCTTTTGCCTTCAGCCCTTCTCAGGTCATTTATCAGACAGACCCTGCCAGACTCAGAATCTCCTCCTGCAAAAAGACAAGACCTGGTCTGCTGATGGTCTTGTCGGAAGGACCCCCTCACCACGGCCCCCCTTGCCCCCATGTCAGCTCAGGCCTCCTAACATCCAGTCTTGACTCAGTAGCAGATAGACTCTGAGCCTCAGGATTCCTGGTCCTGTCCCCTACCACCTTTCACTCCAAACCACACTGTTGGGTGAAAATGACAAGACGTATTACATGAATGTGAGTTGTTTGGTGAGAGTGATAGGAAGCCAGAGGTGGAAACACCGATCAGAGGAATTCAGGATGGGCGCTAGGGGCTCAGGAGATCCAGACAGCCCACCACCACCTAGTGGCCTACAGAAGGGCTTCTGTTCACCTTGCATGATACCACCCGCCCTTTCTCAGCCTCCAGCCCTCCTAGGGCTGCCATAGTCAGATCAGGGGGTATTACCGCTTGCCCCCTGACTCCAGTTCCCTTCTGTCTAATCTGCCTGCTACAGTTTGCTTTGGCCCCTCTGTGCTGGTCTTCTGGGTGGTTATTTTCACCCAGCTGCTTTTCTTTGGGTTCTTAGCCTTCTGGACCTTGATCTAATAGATACTCGTAAGGTGCAAACCTCTGCAAGCCCACATCTTCCTTGGTGAATGTTTTTTTTTTTTGTATATATCCCCTTGTCTACGTGCGCTGGCTGGCTGGACTCTGGGACTTTATGATTTTGACCTAACTGTCCAGACTTTGAATTACTCACCTTACATTGTTGGTGATCTCTGAGTCCTGCTGATTTCTATCTGCCTACTGAACCTTGCTTTGCTGTCATATTTGATATCTATCGGAGTATGCCATGAAGAATTGCAGTGATGGAAGGGAATTTAGAGATTACTTAGTCTAATCTCATTGTGGAAAAACAGGTTGAAATCCACACAAGTGCTATTATTGGTTGAGGGCCACCTGGATCTTTCTGCTTCCCTACACTGTTTGAGATTTAAAGCTTCATTTTGATTGTAAGTTGAGGCCTGTTTTCTGTTTGCTGAGTTGCTGATCTACAACCTACCCTAGACTTGTGTTTGTGTAGACATAGTGGATCCTGGGACAACCTGCTCAGATGTGCTTAGTAGATGGTGGACATGTCCCCCAGCTGCTAGGTGTGTTGGCTGCTAACAACTCACAGCTGCCTTCTTCTTGGATAATTGCCTTTGACCAAACAGGAGTCACCTCCCCTTATCAGCTCCATTCTCCCTTCCCCATGCCTTGAAGCACACTTACATTAATGCCTAATGTAGGGAGTATGAAAGGTCATCCCCCTTGCTCTAGTGGAGACCAACTCTGAGGAGCAATTCATGCTCTAGATCTTCCCTGAGAATCAGACCCAAAATCATCTCTCACCAAAACCACATTTTTGCATATTTTCTTCTGCTCTTTCTTGCTTCCTCCATTCCCCTACTCCTGAGACCTCTCCCTTAAAAAATACCTTGAACAAGAATGTCTCTGGTTCTACTTCTGGGGAATCCAACTTGAAATATAAATCATGGGTCATAGTTACCCCAAACCTGAGTATTGCTGCCAAAGTATGATCACCAGGCCATGCCTCTATTCATGAGCCCTCACTGGCTCTGTATTATCTAGGGCATCATGTCAAGACTTCTCTTCCTGGCTTTAGGTACCATACTGTGCCTTCATTCAACCCACCTAACCTCATTTTCTTCTTTCCCTTTCCTGCACCTTTGCTTGGGTTAGGTGGTTTCTTTCCTATCCGATTTGCACAGGTCAGAAGAATCCCTGCCTTCCTTCTTTTCTTGACCCCTTCCCTCCCACATTTTTCTTACTCTCAGTCACCCAGAACCTCCTCCACAGAGCTCACCCTGCGCCCTCCGAGTATCTCCCCATCTCCTCTGTTGTTCATTGGCTAATACAGTGTTTCTCAGTGTAGGATGGCTTCTGTCATGATAGAAATACTCTGGGAATAGGGATGAAATAACCTTAAGCATATAGGGAGAATGCTAGTTCCGAATCCTTTTTCTTTCTCGTAGTTTAAGGAGAAACCTTAACTCAGATCCTGACCTCGACTCCCAGTGTCAGTTTGGTTCTTTCCTTGGTGGTGGGACACCCAACACTTGCTGACCTTCATTTGTACCACCTCCAGGAACATCAGGCTGGGGCCCCTGTTTTTAGCTGACATTTAATAATATTAATATTTTTTTCTTTTCCTTGTATGAATTTTTAAGATTCCCTTTTTGTTTTGGCACATGATAACTAGCTTTCCATTTTGGGAAATGCTATGAAGTTTCTTTCACAAAACAGTCAATTTAATTAAATAAAGCAAGTGATACAGAGAGGATTAAGTGCAGGATAGTTCAGCTACTTTACAGATAATGCAAAAATCGTGGAATTGGCGCCCAGAGGCTGAGGTCTGGGGAACGTGAGCCCTGTCTGCCAGGGGCCTGATCTGGGTGCATTGTACTTGTCCCTCAAGCTGATGGCAAACTCCCAGAAGGAACAAATGCTTCCTACTCACTGGACTTCTCTCTCACTGTTCTTATCTTATAGTTTTATTACCTACATCGGCCAACACAGATCTGAGCATCTCGTAGTTACTCGATAAATTCTTATCATTGATGGGCCAGTTGGTGCCTACACTTTAAGCACCTACCATCTTAGGCACCATAATAAGCAAGGGGACCTCCTCCTACAGAGGAGGAGGAGTTCAGTTGGGTCTCTGAATATACACAGATGGGCACCAAGTTGTGCAGATTAGGGGATGGTGGGCTGGGAGGGCATTCCTTGCAGAGGAAGCATTAGTGATTCTGAATGTTTGGAGTTGGGTGTTGGCGTGTGTATGGGGGCGGGGGCGAGAGGTGTGGGGTACTTAGTGGTGGGGAGCAGACTCCAGAGGTAGATTAAGAAGAGCCTTGTACCTCAGCAAAGGAGTTTGGTTTTCACCTGGTGGTGATGAGGAGTCACTGGAAGGGCTTACAAATGGGGTTAACCACAGCTCAGATTTTGGGTGTGCAGAAGACGGCCATGTGGACAATGGAGTGGTTCTGGAGGCAGGGAGGTCAGGCAGGGAGCTGTGGTGTGAGTGTCCAGGAGAAAGGCAGTGAGGCCCGGATGGCGTAGTGACCGAGACGTAGGGAGGAGACCACAAATAGAGAAGCCGGTTATGTGCCTGTCCCCCTGCCTCCCTGTACATACCACTACGAAAATCTCACCCAGACAGAGACACAGGTAATGAATTGACTGCTTTCCGGGTTGGCACGACTGCCACAGGCCTGGGTGGGGTGTCGGTTCACCTTCTCACACCAGCTCCGTTCTCAGTTCCCACCTCCCCCTTGTGTCAGACCTCTGGGAGATGGCAGGACACCTCCAGGGCAGTTTTTCATTTCTCTCTTCCCTTGCTATGTCAGGTAATAAGATCCCTCTGAGGAGCTGGGGCAGGACAACTGCCTCCCCTCTCTCCCACCTGCAGGCCGCCTGGTGGATGCCCGGCATCTGAGAAGGGACCAGCCAGCTGGCTGTGTCCTGCGCCCCCGCCCCCACCAGGCAGCTCACTTCCTCTGTAGTTGCCTCATGTCAAGACCCATCAGCATAAGAGACTATTAATGAGGATGGGAAGAGACAGAGCAAAGAGGAAAACACCACAGTAAGATAAAAAACAGATCAATAGTGGAGCCAAACAGAGCAAGAGGTACTGAAACCAATTCACAAGGTGTCAGCTTCTCAACAGACACGGCGTTTCTGATCATCCCCAATGGACACAGAAGGGGGGGGGTGGACAGAGAGCCAGAGCCGGGTTCCCAGGGGAAGCACAAGGGAGGATTACCCAGCCAAAACTCATCCTCCAGGTTCCCGAAGCCAACACGGTACTCAGCCCACTTCCGGAAAAAATCAGTTTGGCCATTCTGCCGTCTCTGGAACACCTGTGGGGGTGAAAAAGTGATGCTGAAGAAAATACACCCTCATGAGTAAAATTGCTATAACTGAGTTTTCTATCCACCATGACAAAGATGCTCGGACCAGGAACATTGCTGTACAGAGCTCGGTATTTACACAGCCTTTTTCGTAATAAGAGATGCTCGGAGCTCTTCTCCTGAAGTGCAGAGGCCCCTGATGAATAGGCCAGAGTGTGATGTTGACAGTAATTTGCACCCCTGCAATGTAGAAAGGATTCAGGATCCACCTCAAGCATCCAACTAGTCAGGGGGAAGTAGGCTTAGCTCTCAAATTAATCTTTTTGCAGCACCGAGGGCAGTAGAAAGCATTTCTCACCAAAAGAACAGGACCAACTTCAAATCAGCTAGTAACTGTCATCATCCTATTGCAGGCAAAGCTACTACATATCATTCGCTTTCCGAGCTGTTTAAGTGCTAATTTCATTTAACCTCCAATGCATCAGCCTCGGCTTCAATTTCCAATTATGCTTTAAGAAGGAGACACAAATATGTCAGAAACATAAAAGAAAACATCTCCCCAGAGTAGCTTATGAGCATAGCCACCATTTAACTCCATTAAAAACCTATTCATTTTGCACCAAAAAAAAAAAAAAATCCAGGGCTGTGTGTTAGCAGTGCTGGAGGGGAACCATGGGAGGGCAGAGGGGCTGCGTGCACACAGGGACTCAGCTCACGCTGGGCTGCCGTAGGGTCAGGCTGCTGGAACCTATGCATGGTGGGCTGCTCTGCCAGCTGGGGCCATTTGGGAGGCTGCCCTTTCTCTTCTCTTGGTGTTGTCCTATTAGCTGTGGAAGGAGACTGTTTCTTTTTTCCTGACCACTGGTATATCTGGAAGGCTGTGGCAGCTCTGGGGAAGAACCAGGGAGGCCAGGGAAGATGGGGAAAGGGGTAGGCTTGGTAACTAGAGATGGCTTTCCATGCTCATCTGTTCCCCCATATGCAGTCATCCCATAGATTTCCCCACTGAGCCTCACCTCTTTCTGTAGGGTATCTTCTTCCTATACAGGACCCCCGCCCCTTGCTTCTTGAGTATAGCTACAGCCTTTAGCAGGCAAGAACCCTGGGCCTATCAGAGCCACTCCTCCCTTTCCCTGGCACCCTTGTGCATTAACTATTCTCGCAGAAGGAACAGTATTCCTGGGGTCCCTTCACTGGGCCAGACCACTGCTGTCTTGATACACTTAATCCTTCCAGTGCTTGGCCAAACCTGTGACTGTGTTGCTAAGCAAGGCCCCAGAGGCAAGGAAGAGCGCCAACATGGACAGGTGGAGGATGGATGACAACTGGCCAGAGGATGGTGAAATTTGGATCCATAGGCCCTGAGCCACTTAGACTAGACACCAAGGATGTTTGTGAGTATGGAGAATAGCCCTAGGTACTTACAATCCAGCCACCCCCGTCGGTGGCCATGTCACAATACACCTGTAACTTCCGGCTTAGCTCTCCATTGAGGAAGATGGTGTAAACCCCACTCAGAGTGTCTCCATTCATCAAATGCTGGGCGCAGTCTTGTGGATGAGGAAACACCCGGCCCCCTGCATAGGAAAAGAGGCAATTTCCAGAAAGGATCCTTTCTTCTGTAATGTGTAATGACACCTTGGATTGGACAAGGTTGTAAAGGGACTTGTGGTACTTCATCAAGAGCGGTAAGAAATTTTTACTGGATCTCAAGCTGTGTGTGGGAGCCCCACATCATCCTGCATTCCCCCCTCTGTAATTGATGTTGGATTTCTCAAACAATATACAGTTTTAGGGCATCTGAGGACCAAACATCTGGATTCACAGTATGGCTCCTTTTCTTGCCTATTTGTTTGGCTTTGAGCAAATGGCCTGACTTCCCTGGGTATCAGTTTTCTTATCAGTAAAACGGGGCTAATAAAAAATCCCCTCCCTCCCATGAAGAGTGAAACTGTGTTAATGCAGCTAGTGGGGTTGGTCAGGTGATGATTAGAGGTGCAGGGGCCACAACAGATCACGGTTGGGCCTATCTATCTATCTTTCTTTCTTTCTTTCTCTCTCTCTATGTCTTTCTTCTTCTTCTTCTTCCTCTTCCTCTTCCTCTTCCTCCTCCTCCTCCTCCTCCTCCTCTTCTTCTTCCCCTTCTTCTTCTTCTTCTTCTTCTTCTTCTTCTTCTTCTTCTTCTTCTTCTTCTTCTTCAAGATTTTATTTATTTATTTTGGAGAGGGAGAGAGAGTGTGCACAGGAGCAGGGGGAGGGGCAGAGGGAGAGGAAGAACCTCAAGCAGACTCCATGCTGAGTGCAGAGCCTGACATGGGGCTCGATCTCATGACCCTAAGATCATGATGTGAACCAAAATCAAGAGTTGGATGCCTAACTGACTGAGCCACCCAGGCACCCCAGTAGGACCCACCTTTCAAAGGGATGACAGACATTAAGCAAAACCTTTCGCCATCCTCACAGCAGCATTAAAGAATGCCTAAACAAGTTCAGAGTTAGCAAGAAGATGGGTCTCTACTCCTTGCACAAAATAATCTGATTGGACTAAACAATCAAATAGCCATGTTTTACAGTTCAGTTTAAGTTTAAAGAAAGGGCAGGGGAAATAAATTGCTGCTCATCTTTCAGAAAGAACAGCCCAATTTGTAGAACAATATCTAATTAGCTAAAAGAGAAGCTTAAATCATGTATCTTGAAGAGCTTAGCTTCGGGGCAAATTTTAATACTTAGCAAGCAAGCCAAGAAGCAGAGATCCCACCGGAGCAGATTTCTGGACTGCAGGAATGGAAAGAGCAAGTAAAAGGGGGAACCTGCACGTAAGGAAACGTGGTTTGCGTGCTCTGTGCGTACAGTGATGCTCAGGCTCAATGAAATGATGTCCATGCTGTTTTGTATCCTTGGACTATAGGAGTTCGGAGGCTGGGTAGGGACCTCACGTGTCAGTCACTACAGTGACCCCTATTGGCAGCATCAGCGCACTACAGGTGTGCCAGAAGGCTGCTTGGCGTCAGTCGTGGGGGAGGGCGGTCAGAGCAAGAGGATGGTATAATGCCAACGTAACATCCTCACTGAACGTCCTGGTCATCTAAGGCTCCTGTCACAGATCATTTTTGAGGCATCCTGTGTTAGGAAGAGGTCGTCAGAGTTCAGTCATACCACAGTCAAGTTTCGCTCCCATGGGAGGTAGTTTAGAACAAGGGCACCGCCTACTTCAAGCAGGGTTGCATGAGGGAGTAAATACGTTTCTATAGAACTTGTACTGGATAAGGTGTGTTTTATTTCTATTTAATTCTTGCAAAAAACCTTGAGAGAAAGGCAGATTGTTATAGATCGGACAGAGTTATTTTGCAGAAAAGGAAACGGTGCTCAGCAAGACCGCACAACTTCCACAGGTCACTTGAACTCAAGTTTTGAGACCCCAAGTCAAGTGACAAGTTCATGTAACATGCAGACAGTTTATAGGAGTTACACCTATCCATTCACCAGAGGATTACTTGATGTCTCTACTTATCTTACAAGCATGTAAAAGCCCAAAGGTTAAAGTTACTTCAGAAAATTCTATGTTCAAATTAAACATCTTTATCTCCCAAACTGGTTTTCTGAAATAGCAGCAGGAAAGCTTTAAACTTTCATCTGCAGCACGTCCTAGAGCCTGACGGAGTTCTTGATCCCACGTATTCCTAGAAGTCACAGTTATGTGTCAGCAGACAGGTACAAGTGAACTCCTTCCCCTCTCCTTGTTATTTTGGAAGCACCATGGTTATGTCCTGGCTCCCAGTCTTTTCTCTCCACTTGGTCTCTGCCACAACCTGCCTCTTTGCCTTCCTTTCCCCACTCTTCTCTCATTGCCTGACTTTGTCATTTTATGAGATCAGCACAAAATACTGTTGGGCTTCAGCTCACTCCTACCTTATGCACTGAACAGCCCTTTTTCTTTTCTTAATCAATTTAGCTCCTTAAAGGGGAAAGAACTCCCAATTTTTTTTCCAGTATCCAGTATGTCCCCAACAGAGCATCTTTCCCCAAACCTCAAATTATAACCTCATACAAATACACCTATGAGGGATTCCTGGGTGGCTTAGTCAGTTAAACATCTGCCTTTAGCTCCTGTCATGATCTCAGAGTCCTGAGGTCGAGTCCCGCCTTGGGTTCCTTGCTCGGCAGGGAGCCTGCTTATCCCTGCTTATCCCTCTGCCTGCCACTATCTCTCTCTCTCTGACAAATAAATAAATAAATAAAATCTTTAAAAACAAAAAACAAAACAAAAAAACAAACACACCTATAAAACCAAACTAAACTTCAGAATAGGTAAGCAATGATGTTTTACAAATTTCTTCATCTTGGTGATGTAGATTATTTAGTATTTAAGTTACTGATATTTTAAAAACATTCAAACACGGGGCGCCTGGGTGGCTCAGTTGGTTAAGCGACTGCCTTCAGCTCAGGTCATGATCCTGGAGACCCCGGATCGAGTCCCACATTGGGCTCCCTGCTCGGCAGGAAGCCTGCTTCTCCCTCTCTCACTCCCCCTGCTTGTGTTCCCTCTCTGGCTGTGTTTCTCTGTGAAATAAATAAAATCTTAAAACAAAACAAACAAACAAACAAAAAAACGTTCAAACACATTAGTTGCCTTAAGGGTAAACTTGCCAAAATCAAATATAATAATTGAGATGGCCTGCCCTGGAGAAGTTTTTAAATCTCTGAAAGAATGTCATATAAAAAAGGAATTCATGTTTTTTAAGTCAGAAAATGGGGGAAAAATCAAATTAAGAAAAAAGTGGATTTAAGTGGTGTCAAAAGTTTGGAGATATGAAGCTCCAAGACTGTACCTTGGGTGAGGAAAGGTTGTGTTTTTGTCCTTCTGGGCCCCCACACTGGGCTGGTTGGTGGAGGGGCTCACCAAATGTGTTCAGGTCTGAGGCACAATTGCTTGGTACCCTTGTCTTACCTTTGACAGATTTCAAGGTCACCTGGCTGTTTCTAGATTTGATTCAGTCTACGGCATTATTGGAAAGTCAATGAATAGGCATTTTGCCTGCGCAGAATATCAGGAACAACGACTGGGATTTTTAAATCCTGGGCACTTAGAGAAGACACATCTACCATGAAACCACTCCTCTAGACCTCAATCAAATCATTATTCCTTTTCATCAGATGGGAGGAGGCAGAGGCTCACTAACTATTCCCAAATGGGGACTTGATTAAAATTCAGATTCCTGAGTTCTGTGGCAGATGAACTGACTCAGAATATTTGGGAGTGGCAGGGGATCAGTGTCTTACCGGATCTCGCCAGATGAGTCTGAAGAGCAGCTGGATTTGAACCCCAGCCTTTCTCGGGTACATTTTCCTCTTCTCTGAGAGGCCAGAGGTGGAATTGGTAAACTAGACTATGCCCCTGAGGGGCCTACTGGTCTGCTTTCTCTGCCTAGGTCCTATGCTCTAGTGGCTAGACTGAATGCCTTGATCTCTATATCTCTCCTGCCCTCCTTTCTTTCTCTCCCTTTCAACTTTTCCTTTCCTGTCTTTCCTGTAGGTGTGTCTTTTTTTTAATGATTTATTTATTTATGAGAAAGAGAGAGAGAGAGAGAGAGAGAGAGAGAGAGAGACAATGAGTTAGCATGGGGGAGGGAAAGAATCTCAAGCAGACTCTCCTCTGAGAACAAAGTCCGACACGGTGCCCCATCTCATCACCCCAAGATCATGACCTGAGCCAAAATGAAGAGTCAGACAATTAACTGACTAAGCCACTCACGTGCCCCCCAGTAGGTATGTCTTGAGTGGACTAGTCCCAAGATTTAGACAGGGTGGCATGGGAAAGAGAGGGAATAAGAGATTTCATTTATTCTTGAGTTTAAACATTGTGTTCCAGTTTTCCCATTATGTTCTGAGGGTTGTTAGACCTTGGCTTAGCTCATAATAAAGAATGCACTTGTTCTTGCTTTGCTGTGTTCCTTGCTCATATACTGTGATTTCATACATTCTTAGGACATTGTCAGGACAGATTTCAGGCATCCTTAGCTCTCTGAATGTCACACCATCTAATATCATCAGAAACTCACTTTTCACCCTAACATAGATCATCCCAATAATTCTTCCAAGGCAAAAATTTTAGGACCAAGAGCAAAACTAGAAGGCTTTTGTTTCCTTTCATACAATAATTGGGGCCTGGCCTGACAAAGAAGCTTTGTTGTTGTTGTTGTTGTTGTTGTTGTTGTTGTTATTGTTTAAGCACAAGCTGTGGTGATTGCCAAGTTAAGAGGCAAGCAATGCCAAATGATCCGTACGCTAAAATGTCTCATGGTTAAGTGTTTCTAGATGTAATTGTGAGGTCAACAGGACTAGGGCACTCACCAGAAGGACTGCTCAGAAACTGGTTTGTGTTGGGCATCCGAAGGCTGAGTGTGGAGGAGAACGAAGCAAGCTACATGACACACAGCATAGTCAGATTACCCTCAGCCGGGTGGGAGTGAAAGAAGAGACTTTTCTGTCCCTCCCCTGTTCCTTACTTGTTTTGTGTTCTTAGATGCAGTCTTTAAAATGGTCAGAGTTGATGGCTTTGGAGAGAATCTCCATCCTGTCCTCTCTTCTGGCCTTAGCATAAGGACCAAAGCCATGATGTCGGGATTTCCCTCGGAGGACAGGCTCAGCAGACCTCTATGTAACTACACAGCAAAGTGTGCTGCTCCACAGAAGTACAGGTGACTGCCTCTGGTCACCAGTGCTTAGACTGTTCTTCCCAGAAGTGGGTTTCTCATTGGCAGGTTTGTGGAGGGTAGTCTGAGGTCATGGACAAGGGCAAAGTTACTTGTTCACCTCCCATGGGCTGTGAAAACCTACCATTTTTAGCCTCTTTAATAGCATCTTCTAATTCATTGATCTGTTTATTCTTTTATGTATTTGTTCAGCAAACATATGGGAGGGAATCTGTTGGGTTCTGAATACTGGGCTTAAGAGATAGGAATATAAAAAATGAAAGGATACAGTCCCATCTTTCAGGTTGCTCATATTCTGGTGGGGGAAACAGACAATTATAACCCCAACTTCTAAGTGCTCTGGGAAAGAGATAAACAGAGGATGGAGATGGGCATATAGTGAAGTTTGGGGCTGGTGAGGTAGGGAGAGCGGAGGATTAACAGTGCTAATCAGAAAGCACTTCTTATTTTAGGAATTCAAAAGTAATCTGTCGAAGTCAGCTACAGAAGTTAGCTACAGACAGGGTGTTCCAAGTCTGCACAAAAAGCATGGCCTATTTGGGAGACTGTAGAGTCAGCTAGAATCTGGGTTGGGTGGATAAAGGAGAGCCTCAGGGAGGTAAGCGGGGACTGGATCATTCCATTTAAGGAGTTGAACCTTCTTAGGCAGGCTACATAATGAAGATCATTGATGGACTTCGAGCCCAAGTTTTAAGAAAGATTATTCTTACTGTGGGGTGGAGAATGTATTTGATGGGGGTAAGATTGGAGCTAAGACCCCATTCAAGAGGAATTCTGGGAGGAGAAAGGACAAAAGCTTTTAAGGGTGTAATAGGAATGGACAATCAACTGAACAATAGACAATTTGGGATGCCTTTATTTGAAGCATCTCTGAGTCAGGTCCTCAAGCTCTGTAGACCACCTGTCTTCTGCCCACCATGGGCAAACGCAATAAACTTCCAAATCTCCCTTTCAAAGATCAGCTGAAGGCACCATGATAGAGAAGTGTTCTGACACAATTTGCCTTATTTCTTGGGTTCACTTAAATCCGGAGACCCAGTTTCATGGCAGATTGGTTGATCACAGAATGGCAGCTGGCAGCTGGGCCCCTCCCTGTGGCTCTTGATTGGACATGGCAAGGAAAGGGCTGGGTCACGGTAATACCTCCTGCCTGGTCTTTTCCTGCCATTCTGACCCTAATTGCATCCATTATCCATTTTTGAATAAATGATTTTTTTATACTATAGATGTGATCCTATCTCATCTTATATCTCCCTTGACAAAAACCCTCCAATGGCTTCTTCAACGCAATGACTCCAGTTGCAATGACTTCTTGCAATTAGAAGAAAATCAGAAATCCTTACCTTGGCCGACAAAGCCCTGTATGCTCTGACAATGCCTTGTATTTCCCACCCTCTCTGGCTGGCTTTTTTCTAATCTGCTGAACATGT
Source organism: Spilogale gracilis (assembly GCA_004023965.1). Lineage (NCBI taxonomy): Eukaryota > Metazoa > Chordata > Mammalia > Carnivora > Mephitidae > Spilogale > Spilogale gracilis. Next base: position 124,133 of record PITA01001278.1, read on the forward strand.
CAAACTTATTCCTCCTTTGGGGTATAGTAATTACTCCTACTTTGTCTGAAATGCTCTTCTTTGTGTGATTCATTCTCATCATTCCAAGTCCTCACTCAGATGTCTCAGTTCAAAGGGAGGCCTTTCCTGACCATCCTAGGTAAGGCCGGAGTCTGTGATAGGGGAAGGAAGTGACAATCAGAAAATGCTTCCTCCCATACGAACTGCCCTAGAAGTTAGCTCTTCCTATCTGTTCCTATTCCATTACTTTTTTTTTTTTAATAGTATTAGCACTATTTGAAATTACCCTATTTCCTTCCTTTGTCTATTCCCAACTGCCTCATCCCCTTGAATATAAGTTTCAGGAGGGTAGGCATCTGACTCATCTTGTTCATCAATTTATCCTCAGAACTTAGAACAGTGTCTGACCCATGATAGATGCTCAATCAATATTTGTTAAATGTATCATACCATGTGAGCACTATATCCACCTCTATGAATATGAAAGGGAAAATTAAAATTAGGTTTTCTGAAAACATTTGAGACAATGCAATTAGAAATTGGCCAGATGAAATCTTGTGTATAGTGACATATAAGGTCCTAATGTTATAACATTCACAATGCTATCTTAAAATCTATGGCAGATGGTTTGATGTTTGACAAAATTTACTGCCCTCTATCCTATAGAGTGATCACACATCCCTGTCCTCCTGAATAGCATAAACAATTATATATAAATAATAAATTTAAAAACTTAGATGCAATGGGCCATTTCCTTGAAAATCACCATCTACCAAAAGTCACCCAACATGAATAGATAACATGAACAATATCATAATTATTAAAGAAATTGGATCTGTAGTTAGAACCTTTAGAAAAATAACCTTCAGGCCCAGATGGCTTCATTATTAATTCTAGCAAACATTTAAAAAAGGAACATCACCAATTTTACACAATCTCTTCCAGAAAATGGAAGAGAAGGGAACATTTCCAACTCACTCAATAAGGCCAGCCTTTCCTGATACAAAAACCAGACAAAAACAGTACCAAAAAAAAAAAAAAAAAAAAAAACAAACAAACCGAGAGAGAGTAGGTTAGAAGAGAGTTTTGAACTTCTGTTTTTGTTCCTCCCCCATATTGTCATGGACTAATTATTACTTACCTCTTCACATGTACTTTGTTCTTCTCTAATGCACCATAATAGACATAGCAGCTGATAACTCCAAAGGAATATGAACACACAGGCCAGAATATCCATTATTAGAGAGTAAGACTACCAGAAAGACCACAGGCAATGCGACACACATCATCTGATGCAGAATTATTAGAGTAGACAGTCCAAGTTTAAATAAAGCATGATATGTCACTATTTTTAAGGAAGTAAGGAAGGATATTAACAATATGAAAAAAGAAAAATTATGAATAGTTAGTACAATTATTAAGCATGCACAGTGTGACAATTGAAGGTAAGAGATTTTACCTTCTAGTAAAATCAATAGATGAACAGGGGATGAACGGGGGATTCAGATTCAGCTGAACACAAATAAATGAACTGGATGATCAGATTGAGGAACTTTCTGAACAGATTAAAAGTAAAGAGGAATAAAAAAGAAAATATAAAGAGAAAGCTAAGAGATTTGGAGGAGAGACTGTACATCCAACATCTAGCTAAAGATGTTCTAAAAAGAAATAAAAACAGGAAGAAAGGTTTAAAGAAATAATGAAGATAAATGTCTCAGAATTAAAGATAAAACACCTCTGAGTTAAAGGGCTTTTAGAGATTCAGACTGAAGATTAAAAAAAAAAACATACCCCAAGCCACATAGTGAAATAGAACACTGTAAAAGAGAAAGAAACACATTCTGAAATCTTCTAGAAAGAGTAGCCCACTTCCAGAGGGAACAAGGATCAGACTGACATCAGACTTCTCAATGGCAACACTGCATACAAAAGACAATGGAATACTTTAAAATATGAAGGAAACAAATATTTGAGCCTGGCATTTTATACCTCTAATCACACTACAGTTCAAATGTGAGGGTATGATTAAAAAAATGCTCTAGGCAGATGAGATTTCATGAAGATCTGCCTTACAAAATCCTTTATGGAAAATCTAGAGTGAGAACACTGTTCGGACAAATGCTAACGTTCTGAAAAGTAAGAGTAATTAAATACTTGTGGAAAATGTCTTATTTTTGCCTTAAATAAAAGAACTATCATAAAAGAGGAGAAAAAATAAAGTCTATTTATAGAGCTCACAGTCCAAATCTAAACAGGGTTTGTTTGAGGGAAGATGAAAGGAGGGAGTGAGGAGGAGTGCAGAAGGATTTGAGAACATACTCAAGTACCTGGATTGCTGCAGGGAAGGCCTACTGATCTCTTTAAGAAATCAGTAGGGACAAAGAAACATGAATATGGATCTTAAGTCTAAAAGTTTGTTCTTTGAAAATATTAATAAGACTGATTAAGAAATAAAGAGAGACAAAAATGAAATTAAAAAGGGAAAAGAGCTGCAGATATAGTGAAGATTCAAAATAAAATATCTTGAAGAATTTTATGCTATTAAAATTTAAGACTCAGGTGAAATGAATAACTTCCTAGAAGGTTGTAAAGAGTCACAACTGGTATAAGAAGAAACTGCGACCTTGGGTAGATAAGATAAAAGTACCAGTCAAACATCTCATGTTCCTAAAACAAATAAACAACCAAAACAACAAGATATCCCCAGGTGGTTTTAGTGACGAGTTCTGCTGGAAGTTATTCCAAAAAATATATAAAAAAGCATGAACCTGCCCAGATTGCTCTTTTAAATGAAGCTAGTGAAATGTGGATTTCAAAATTCAGTAAGGAGGTATATACAAGAAAACATGTATAGGTCAATTTCACTTATAGATGTAAATTGTCTAAACAAAATTTTGGCTAATCAAACCCAGCCATGCATTAAAAAAAAAATCACATTCAATGAGGTTTTTCCTAGGAAAGTAAAGAAATGTATAAAAAAAAATCTATCAGTGTATTTCATCTCATTATTAAGATAAAGGATAAACATCATATAATTAACTCAGCCAATACAGGAAAAAGCCATTGGACAATGTTTAGCAACAAAGTTTATCATAAAAACTCTTAGCTTCAAATAGAAGAAAATTCTGTGACTTAAATATTTTAAATTTCAAATCTAAGCCAATATTATCCTGGTTTATTTAAGATTAGCCAATAATATATTTATTTTACTTTAGAAAAGCTTTAATACCTGTTTTTTTTCCCCATAAAAAGGAGGTATAAAAACAAAGACTTAGCAAAAAGTATGCAACATGATGCTGCAACTAAGCATTCCTTTCAAGAATGGAAATAAGTCAAAGTTACTTAGTACCACTGTTTAGCTGAACATAGTTCTTGAGGTCCCAGCTAATGTGACAAGGAAATAAAATTAAATAAATCACAGGCATAAGGATTAGAAATATATAGATAAAGACCATCATTATTGTAAATGCGATAAAACATTTACCTAAAAATATTAACAGAAATGATAGATAATTAAAATTAATAAAAGAGCTCAACAGGATTGCTGGGTATAGGATCAATACACAAAAATCCATAGCATTTTCCCATATCAGCAATAACCAACTAGAAAATAATTTTTAAACTTCAATACCAGTCATCAGGCAATAAGAAATTATAAAATGTTTAGAAATTAGCCAAGAACATAATGTTATAAAGAAATACTTAAAGTTCCATGCAAGAACACAAAGTATACACTATATACTTTTAGAAGGCGTGACTTAGTATTCTAAAGATGTCAGTTCTCCCCAAATTACTTATACATTTATGCAATTCTGGTCTAAATTCAAGTTGAGATTTCTTTTGGGGAACTTGCTAAACTTGTTCTGTGATGCCTGTGGAAAAACGAAGGTCACCAAAGTTGAATTCGAAAAAGAAAAGTGAGGTAAAACAATTCCTTGTTTTACCAGTTATGGAGAGATTAATGTTACGGTACTAAGTAATAAATATGAAAACACAATGTAGTTTGTAGACAAAGGAACAGACAAATAGACCATGGACTGCAATATGGAATTCAGAGTTCACAGATAGATTCATGTACATATGGGGGCTTAATATACAGTAAAGCACCACAAATCAGTGGAGAATAGATGGACTATTTAGTAAATGACATTGAGGAAATTGGCTCACATACAAAGAAAAAGAAAACTGCACCCTAATTTAATAGCATAATATTGAAAATAGACTAAATATAAAAAAAATCTAGAAAGCTAATAAAGGTATGTATAGAAGAGTATCTTTGTGTCCCACAGGCAGGGAAAGACATAAAGACTTCGAAAGCTCAGATAAGGATAGCTAATACTTCTTTAGCACAGGAACTCTGATAGAAAGATAGACAATGTGAAGAGACATTTTACAGAAAAAGGCTAACAAACATAGATGAGATGTGTAAACTCAAACTTGTTATTAAAGAAATTCATCTAGAAAATGAAATACCGATTATGCCTATTAGACTGTCAAAGTTACAAAGTTGGATCATGTTAAGTCATTAGGAAGGATGCATGTCGTTTGGAAACAGGAGCTTTCCTGCATTGTTGTAGGGAGTGTAGACTAGAATAGCCATCCTGAAGAGCCAATACTCCATTAAACCATGTAAACACATACCCATGACCCAGTCCAGTCATCCATCTTCTGGGTATATAATCCAAATGTACTGTCACTGATTCATAAACAGACACATAGAAGTTATTCTCTGCAGGACCATTTGTGGTGAGGGAGGTCGGGGACTATCTTGGGAGGATGGAGAGGTAAAAGTGATGGGTGAACAGCATGTAGTTTTGCAGCAGTTGGAAGCAAAAGACTAGGTGCAAATACCACAGGGATGCATCTTAAAAATAGTGCTGAGTAAGAACAAGGGATGAGTTCTCTAACCCAATACCATTTACATATATTTAAAATATTTCTACTCAAAACTTTTCCAAGAACACATTTTCCAAAAACACATATAAACAAGATGGCACAGATTCAACACCTCAGAATGGTTGCACATAGAAGGCAGAAGAAGAGATGAGGGTAGGAGGAAATAAGTAAGTACGGAGAGGGACCTTGTTGGAGACTGACATTGGTGATATGAGATAAACTGAGAAGTATGGTTCATTCAGATGTCTCTGTGATACCCACCCATCTATCCCTGTTGGACTTGGATGGGAATGGTTTGTTCCGATGAGGTTCTTAGTGTCCTGCCTCCTTCCATACAGTCAGGTGTCAAAGAAAGAAGAAAGTGGACTTCTCCTTTAGGGGGTTTACTTATTTCAATGAAGCTGCCAGTCCAACTGCTTTAAGTAGTAGAGCAGAAAGAAGCCCTTTGGTTCTTTACTTTGGTGAAGGGGGAAGTGTGGTGTGTAGAAGAGGAGAAAGCACTGGACAGTGGTCATCGGACTTCCTAACTGATAATTAGGTGGATTTGCATGTTCCACCATCTGTTGTCCCAGGACCCAGGATTTGCCAATTTTATTAATTTTTACAGCTTCAAAAACTGAAGCTTGTATTAGAGTAGACTCCTAGAGTTTTTGTGAAAAGTCCCAGAGAGCAACTCAGTTTGGATGTGGGATAGGGCTGGAGCAAAGGCAATAAAGAAAACTTCTTATTACTCATCTCTGGGCATCTCCACAAATGATTGTCTTCGCTTAACCTCAAGGTCAAGACAACCTATTTTATAGTGTTCACTGTCTCTAAGGACAAGCTTTAGTGAACGTCTTGTTTGCTTCTTACAGTATTAAAAGAGACAATGAAACCTGCCTTTCAGAAGATCATTTCACCAAGTCTCTGTTGCTCTACGGGGAATATTTGTTTCCTCATTTATATTCATATCTCTGAAAGACAAGTAGACCTTGAATGAAATTTCAGGCGACAGTAAATTATAAATAATGTATCCATATTTTTTCTCTTCCATACTACTTGTATTTAATTCCCCCCAGAGCCTTATGCAAACACCAGAGACAAGAGTCCAGGAAGCTATTAACATGATGGAAAGAATAAACCGGGTTTGTGCTATATGGCAGGAAGGCAAGAAGGGAAGATATCTTGATCAAATAAAGTTTTTGAGGTTTTGTGGGAGTGAGTTCTTTTCTTTTAGTTCCTCTTTCTTTCTCTTTTATTTTTAAAAACATCACAATTCTTTTCCAGACCTTTAAGTAGACATCTGCTTGAAATGAGTCTCTAATTTTGGCCCACCCAAGGCAAGATGAGGGTTTGTCAGTGAGTGGAGGCCACTCAGGGTCCCAGCTCTAGGCTCTTTCATTCCATAAGACAAGGCATAAAAATTGCGTAGAATGATCAGCTGAGATCTGCCCATCCTAAGTATAGGATGCTACTAAGTGGAAAGCTCAGGCACTGTCAATGAAGTTGGAAAGGATGCTGGTTACTAGAATGAAATTAGCCTCTAAATCCATCAGCCCTGATTTGCCGTTGCATAGGATGCTCTGGTGTTTTTTTAGACCACTTGCTCAGCAGGAATAATTCATGGGGTTCAGACTGGCAGTACTCCAGTCTTTCAAGTAAGTGAAATGATTCTCTGCTCTTCATTTTTTGTTTCCTTCTTCTCCTCCTTCTTTCCCTTCTTTTTCTTCTTCCCCTCCTCCTCCTCCTTTTTTTTTCTCCTCTTCTCCTCCCTTTCTTCTTTTTAGGCAAACAGGGGCCCACAGATGGCATGTGCAGGTGAACTATGTGGCTCATGTGTGTGTGTCATGTGGGGGCTGTCAGTGAGGGTCCCATTAGAGAGGCAGAGAGAGGATGAGCTGGGATGTGGTTAGTGTCAGGGGAGGCAGAATCAGGTTTAAGGCACAGCCAGCATGACTGCTTTTCCCAGGGGAAGCCTAATCTTGAGGGATCTTCAGGTGATCTATGGGGATAACAGGGGAGTCCTGATATGAGTAACACTCACCCTGTACCCTGGAGATCCCTTCTCCTGGACTCCTCCTCAATGCATATGGCTCAAACCACCCATCAGGCAAATCTGAATCTTTGCTTTCTTGATGATATTATGATTCCCACATTTAGGAAGCTGGTACTCTTCTATTCTCTTCATCCTTAATACAGTTTGCTTTTGGCAGGGGAGTTGGAGGGGAGGGTATAGAAAAGGTGGGGGGGCATGGCACAGGCAGTGAAGACTCACTAATGTTGACACATGTAGGCTTAGTATAATTTGTTCCTGGAAATTTACATTTGGGGTGGCAGAAAGAATCTGAAATTAGAGGGACTTTGGGCATTCTACTCTGTAGGAAGTACCCCTTTGCCTGTGAGGATGTTGAAAATCTCCTTCTATAGCTTTTTTCCACCAGAAACCCCTCTTCCATACTCTACAGCTCTGACTTAACTATTTTATTCAACCAACATTTATTATGTATGCTATTTGCCAGGCTTTGTGCAAGGTAGTTTCATATGCATTATTCCTGTCCACAAACTTCTCATTCTGCAACAGGCCATTTCAGTGGGTTCTGATAAGTCTCTAAAACAATACCAGCAGAGTGTGGTATGCATCAATGACTTAAATTTAAGCTTGAGCTTTACAGTAAAACTGCACAGGCTTCCAAATATGGACACATCTTTGTCGTGTACCACAATAGTAGTGGCAAGTCTTTCTCTTACCCCAAACTGTACATGGAGCAGCTCAGTCAGTGACTGTGCTCATTAAACAGGTCTGTGGGCTCTTCAGTTTTCTCCTTTTTGAGTTAGTACTGGTCATGGCCCAGGAGCCCAGTGTCAACTGGAGTTTGATAAAAACAAAGAAACAAACACCTAGATACATCCTGCTGGTCCCTCTCCACTGTTCACCAGACAAAGCCACTATCCTGGCCTCCTCTCCAGATTTCCATGGATTGTTAACCCTCTGCTTATTGGACCTCACTGAGGCTCCAGCTGGATCTGGGATTCCAGACCCAAACTTTATACAGCCCTGGGGCAGCTTCATGTAAGAGAGGCCAGTGGTGGGCACAGAAGCTGCTACACTTTGATAGTCCAGGTGGATCTGAGTGGGGCACAGCTGCAAGATACTGCAGAAACCTCAGGCCTATTGTCATACTGCTCACACCCAGTAGCTGTGGCACTACTAGGATGGGAATTAAAAGCTCATACTACACTGAGCAAGCACTAAAACCCATGCACTTGGGCGATGGTTTAGACCTAATAAATATGCAAACTGGGAGCTCTGTTTATGTTTCTGTCATCTGCGTCCTTTTTATGGGAAAGAAATTCTTAATTCAGTGAAAAACTTCAATCCATGGGTCTTTGGGTGGTAGCTTGAAAAAGAAGACCATGGAAGACCCTTTAAGCTGTGAATAGGCAGGGAAGGGCTTGAACAAGAGAGGGTAGCACCTTGATACTGAGATAAACCACTCTGTGAAAGAGCATGGAGGGTGAGCTTATGCTTCGGTCCCAAAGATGGATCAAGTGTCCTCCAAGTTCCACTTGGTAAAGACCTGTCTTAGAATCATGTTTGGTTATGTGACTAAGGCTTATATTTGTTTTTTAATTAAAAAGTTGTTTTTCTGATTACTTTACTCATTGTAGACACTTTGTAAGATACTGAAAATATAAAAAAGGAGGGAAAAGAAGGCTCATTCATAATCTCACTACTGTAAAGAAACACTGATAACATTTTGGTGTATTTGATCCATTGTCCTGCTTTGTCATTTAGAACCAGTCTACAGGGAGAGGCACCTGGGTATGGATGGCAGGATTCCAGTCATCCTGGTGTTCTGACGTGGCAGGCAGGCAGACACACATCTAAGGATAAGGGATATGTTCACATTTGCCCCACACATGTGCATAGCGTCCCCCTCCCCCGAATGCAGGGCAAGAAGACAGTTCAAAGTCTGGATTGGACAGTTCCACATTACAGACTGAAGATAGGGACCCTGGGAAGTGACAGAAAGGGTAGGTAACAGTCACAGTCCCCACAACCAGATCAACTGGAGTCAAATACCAGTTCTCTTACTTAAGAGCTATGGGGTTCTTGGATAAGTTGCCTCACCTGTGCCTCAATTTCCCCATCTATAAATAGGGATAATAGGACATACTTCATAGGCTGTCAAGATGATTAAATTAAGTAGTACACGTAATGCAGTCAGAACAGTGCCTGTTATTAGTTTATTTCCTCTTATACAAATTAGGACCCTCTTATCCCTTCTGGGCATTTTCAGGTACTTTCTGCTGATGCTTTAGTTGGAGGAAGGCAGGAGGAGCAGCTGGATTTAGATGTAGAAAACCTTGGTTGTAGCTTGACCCAGCCACTTCCCAACCATGTAAGTAATTTGGTTTCCATGCACTCTGTTTCCTCCTCTGTGAAATGGGGATAATAAGGCCCTCCTCACCAGTTGTTATAGGGACTTAGTTGAGACCATAGGAATGGAAAAGTGCTTTGTGTATAGAGAAGAACCTTAGGTTTAATAAGGAGGGTTTGCTTTCGGTACCTTTATTAAGTGATGATCTGATTACAGGCAGCAGAGAAAGGAAGGAGGGAAGGATGAACTTCGCTGGCAAAACACTTGCCGAAAATATGAACCTAATGTCTTCCCTTGGAGCATTTAGTGGGCCCAGGTGGACCAGGGATTTGCACTGCTGGTTCCTAGGGCTGCCTTGGTAGATAGAAGCTTCCTGGCAGGGCCTTGGAAGGAGAAAGGGGGAAGTGGAATAAACCCTTATTTTCTTTCACAGGAAGAGATCATTGAGTTTCTTTGGGAGGTCCCTCCCTGACCAAGCCTCAGCAGAAGCTGCTGAGGAGCCAGACGTCACGTGGGGAAGAAGAAGGCATCACAGGGGTGGTGTCTCTCACCTGTGGCGAAGGTGGTAGAGGTGAGGCTGCTCCGGGCGGTGTCCTGGGCCGCTTGCAGGAGCACCATGTAGTCTGTGCTCTCAGACAGGCCCTCCAGTCGGATCCATGTGTCCTCTGCATCCACGATCAGCTCCTGGGGAACAAGCCAGGAAGGCAGGTGGGAGGGAGTGACCAGCACGCCACTGAGAGGAGCTGGGAAGGGAATCCCAGAGCCCACGGCCAGCTAGGTCACCATTGCCGTGGCCATGTGTGCTCTCCAGTCCGCCAGAAGGAGAGAACTGTGCTGATATGCAGAGAGGACAGCAACTGTGTGAGAGTTAGGCAGTTCATACCTCCTAGATGCACATTGGCATAAAGGTAGGCTTCAGAATGATCAAATCCAGTGGTTTTCTGACTGTACGAGGTTTCTCAGGACCCGGGGAGGTAGAATCCTGGGCCTCTATACTCCAAATCCAATGGTCTAGCTCTGCTTACATCTATCATGTATATTCGGCTTTTGAATATGGTTTCACTTTTTTAAAAAAAGGATTTCATTGTGAACAGAAGTTTGACAACCCGTGTTCTAGAAATACTGTTTCAACTGATCATATAACACAGAAATTTGTCATCTCCTTACTGCTGGCTCTATAGATGTAGCCTTTATGATGCTTATCAAGAGACATAAAAGACTGTGGAATTTGGTCTTCAGCTCTCGTTTGTTTGGCCCTGCTAGGGGAAGTTTTTTACAAGACTATGTACTTAATATAGGCTTGGAAGTTTCCAGTGTGCTTCGCATCGCCATATTGAAAGCCCCCCACCACCAAGGGAAGTTGTAGAGGTAGACACCCTCATTATCTAGAGCAGAAACTAAGGCTTAGAGAGGTTTCCTGTTCTGCTTCAACTTATAAAGAGTGACAGCGAAGCTAGGACTAGCACCAGTGTCTGGTTTGCACACTCAGGCCTTTCCTCAGCAGCATGTATGTATCCGTCATGGCAAACCCCGTTTGCTCCCTTTGGATTGCTTGGTAGAAAAATCTCCTTTACAGAAAAATCTCACCTTGCGGCTTCCATCAGTGGATCTGTAGGTTAAGATGTAGTTTTCAATCTCTGCTCTGGGAGGCTGCCAGGAGATCAGGGCACTTTGTCTGGTGACTTCACTGGCTGTCAGGTTTGCAGGAGGGTCCAGGACTACAAAGAGGAGAAAATGCCAGGAGTGCCTGTCTCTCTAGCTCCTCTCTGTTTGGTTGCATCCCAGGCACATGTATCTCTTTGCCCATCTATGTGGTCTCTGGGCTGCTCACATGCTGACCCTAGTTCTAGCTTGGACAGAAGCACAAAGGGTGCTCCTGGGTCAGAAGACAATCAGTGTCATGATCATCCCTGCAACTATTCCCCACTTCCCTCATCTGGGCCTCTGGGCCTAGGTGTGCCATCTTCTAATCTGACCTATGTCAGAAATCATGACCTTGCTAAATTGGCATGTCTGTGAGTTCACTCCGGAGCTTGTATCATTGCCACATTTATACCTCTATCTACTGTTCTGGCCATGAATGTATTCAGCACCTGTCTCCCAGATCTCAAGCCCTGTAATATGCAGCTGGTTTTTCTGGGCTAGACGCATGGCCAGTAATGGCCTCTCTTGGCCTGGTTCTACTGCTGTCAGCCAGACCCAGAATGAGAGCAGGAAACAGACACATGTCCATTGCCTGAGAGCTGCAGCTCCCTTGCCCTGGCATTTGGGCAGCAGTCAATCGAAACACAAACAGTTCATGGCTGCCCTGTCCAAAGTGCAAAGACTGTCATCCAGTGCACTGCCTGGAGACTGGTACTCTTCAGGATCCACCAGAGCATCTAGGGATGCTGGATGTGGAGCCAACCAGGTACTCACGGGTAGAGAAGTTGGTGCTGATGGTGCCGCTGGTGAGAGGCCCACTGGTGGCGTACATACTGACAGTGTAGTGGGTGCTAGGAAGCAGGCCAACAAGCTGGAATTCCTCACTGCCTCCATCAACCAGGATGGTCTCTGCAGCGACTGAAACACCATGGACATGGGTAAGAATTGAATAAGGCTATTCAACCCAGGAGAGCCTTTCCAAATGCAAAGGCATCTCATAAGATTCAGTATTAGAGAATTTTGGAAAGAATCTCTTAAAGGTTGTCTACCTTAGCATTGTATTCCACAGGAACATCCCCTCTCATCTCGTTTTGCATCTCAATTAAGAAAAATAGTCCTGATTTGGAGGCCAGACTGTCTTTCCATGACTTCTACTCAGGCCACTGGGGTCACAAAGAATAAGCGGAATCCTTTGTCTACACGGCTCCTTCTTTCCCTCCACGCCTCCTAATCACGTCCTCTCTCCTCTAGGCTGAGAAAATTTATCCTAACCACCATTACATGTATGCGGCAATTCTAAGATCATTGATGCTTTGCACCCATAAGGGGAGTTTTACGTTTATTTCTACTGCATTTTGCCTTGTTTGGGGCCACTGATTCAGTTTATTGACATATATTTGAATTTGGAGTCTACTGATCACAGTTCTTAAAAATTTGTATTTAAGTACCATCGACACACAATGTTACATTAGTTTCGGGTGTATAACACAGTGATTCAGCTTCTCCATACCCCATGCTGTGCTCACCACAAACAGCTACTGCCTCTCATCGTATGGTGCTATTACACTCTGACTTACACAGTTTTGCTTTATATACAAACGTGGTGCACATGTCTTCTCCATATTCATTTAGCTGTCAATAAAACTGCTCATTAGAGCAAGGCCAAGCCCTTTATGGTGTCTTTAGAATACTCCTGGGTCATTCAGCATTTAAGAAAGCTTACTAGGTACTTTCCCAAACTGGGTAGGGTCTGAGGTCTCACGTTTCTAGTGGTCCACAGGCATGGAAGGCATGCAAACAAGTAAAAATCCAAACCAGCTCTTCGAAAGAGCAAACATAACGATTCTATCTTTTGAACATGCTCATTTGCAACATCTTGCCAGCGGTCACTGCTCTGGCCATATCAAATCATGACAGTTGCTCCAAAGTCCTCACGTTCTCTCGTCTCTCTGCAGACACACTCAGGCTGTTGTCTGAGAATTCCCTTTCTTCTATTTTTCTCTAATTTTATCTAAGATCTGCCTTCTTTATTCTCCTTCCCACCCTCACCCCCCAATGAGTGGTTTATCCGATGCGGCCAACACTGTTTTGTGACTGCCTGTGTCAGGGCATGCTCTCATTGGGATATAACCATGTTCCGGTCTTGTCATCACCAGAAGTAAGTTCTGTGAGGAGAAGCCCCCAAGTTTTGTCTCTGAATCCTTACAGCCTCGTTGACTTTATGGCACATGGGTAGACATCCAAAATATTTGTTGAATGCATGGAAGTCAACTGCTATGATGGAGCCATGTGCTTTGTACTTGTGAGTGGGTGGGTGGGAATACTGGGAGCTTTGACAGAGACATAGTATTGAAACTAAGACGTAGAGGATGGGTTTGTCCAGGCAGATGCATGCAGAGAGAAGTTCCAGGTAGAAGAAACAACATGTGCAAATGCATGGTGGTTTGGGAAGGCATGGTAAGAGTTGAGATGTGCAGGCCCATGACATGCAAGGTGGGTGGGGGGCAGGAGTTGAAATGGATTATGCATATACATAGATGGGTTATGATATATCCATAGTAATGACATTCACTCCTTGAGGAGAACTATTCAATCAGCTGCCATTCTGTGTGACTCCAAATATCATCCATGGTGTAGTTTTCCATCTAAGTGATAAGTAGGTTTTTCTGATGCCTTGCTGAAATCCAAGTGTGCTAGCAGATTTGTCAATAAAAAAATGAAAAGATATAAAATGGCTTTGGTGAAACTTATTCTTGGTGAACCTGTGCTGGTATGTTTTTCCAATTTATTTAATAGTCAGTTTTGGTTTTTAGTTTCCCAAGCTTTAATAATCGGTTTACTTTGCAGCTTACAAAATTAGCTTTCTCTGTCATTTTTGAAAATTGAGACATCTGCTTATCTTTTGTCTTCTGGTATCTCTGTTCTCCGGATTCCTGATTATAACCCACAAAACTTCTGTGATCACATGTATAATTTAGGCAAGCAAATAATGTTTCTAGGCCTAGATGCTTGAATTGCTCAACATGATTTTGCTTTGGACTTCTTTATTCAACTTCAAATAGCATAAGGTGAACAAGCATGGTAAGAAGATGATGAAACTCAAAATTTCATGTTGGCCCAAACTTTTGGGTTGGATATGGGTAGATAAGACAAAAGCAACAGGAGTTTGCTAGCTCTGGATGCTCCAGTCATGGTGCTTTAGTGTTTTTCTTGCTCTATAGATATCTAGAAAAGTGTGCTTTCTTTCGTATAGAATTTGGGGGCAAGTCTAAGATCAATTCTGAATTTTGTCTCCTAAGTGCTATTTCTCTGCTTTTATATTTGCTTTTGTTTATGTGTCCTTCTTGTACCTTTCTGATTCAGCTTTCTGAATTCTTATAGTTGATATAGTTTGCAGAGTTTAGGGAAAAATTTAGAGTTTTACAATGAAAGTAAAGCAGGAAAATTTCTTAGATGGCTCTCAAATTGATAAAATCTTAAAAAAAAAAAAAACGTTCATAATGCTATTCAGCGCCAGTCCCCACCATTCCCACCTGCCTGATTCATAGACCTGTAACCTGTAAATGTTCACCTGCAAAGTGTGTGAGAATAATGACATAGTTCTCCACTTGACCCACTGGTGACTTCCACTGCAGCAGGGCTTCTGTTGGAGTAATGTTGCTAGCAGTCAGGTCCATAGGGTTATCCATGGCTGAAATAGAGCCAGAGAATATCAGGTAAAGGTAGGAGATACTGAAGGATGGAAGTGCAGTGAATTATCTCTTATAGTTTCATCCCTTACGCTCATCTGCTGCTGTGCCATACAAACAGTGAGGTGAGTGGAGACCTCTTTCCTTCCTTCCTTTCTGATCCCATCCTCTTTTTCTCCATTTCCTCCTGCCTCCCAAGTACCCAGTTCTCTCCTGATTGGCCCCAGATCTTCCTTTTAATTCATCTATTAACTTATGTACCGAGCACCATCAGGTGCTACAGGGGATTCCAAGGTATGGCCATTGTGTTTTACACATTTAAACCTGGATGGGGAAACTAAGAACATAGAGGAATTGTTATCTTTCTTTAGTGAGTGAGATAATTCGCTTCCCAGGCTATTTGCACTTCCATAAATGTAAGGGGCATGCCCATGGGATGATCTTTGTTAATCATCTTCAGAAAGTGTGGTGAGAGTTCCATGAAGTTAAGGAGTACCCGTAGCACCTAGAACTTGCATGGTTCTCAGTAAGTGCTTGTGGAATGACTGAATGGGACTCAGGTTGCCTCGAAAGTCACATATGATGAGCGAATTCTTGCTTTGTCACTCACAAGCTCCCTTCGTTCTGAGTCCTTTTGTGGCCTAGAGAGTCATGGGGATTATTTCAGGCTAAAGGCCACTAGTGTCTTCTGGGGGAAACAGAGTTGGCTCATCTTGGGACCAAGTTCCTATTCTTATTTGCCCATGCTTTATGCCTTTGTTTCTTACTATGCTTCCCCTCTATAAAGTTGGGATTTATTTTAGAAATGTATGTTATTATAATAGTTTAGGTATCAACTCAACCTAAGTGTCATGTAATTTACTCTTTGGACCAAGATATGCTGTTGATCTGGCTCTGTTCTCTAACTGAAGATTTCCATTGCTCACCTATGGTCCTTATTTGGAAGCAGCAACTGTGAAATATTTTTAAAATTTTAATATCTGAACTGTATATATAATCTTTGTCTTTTGACAAGTTCTTCAAATGCATCCTTATGAGAAGAAACAAAAAAGAAAATTCTTAGAAGACTACAGTTAGCTTGATCTCACTGAGATTAACTATGAGACCCTGAAGGAGTACTCCTTTTCCAAAGTTGTAAAATCATAGATCTCACATTAAAACAACAACAAAAGAAGCCATTTCTGTGGGCAGTCTGTTTTTCAGGAGTTGCCACAATAGCTCTGTCTGAACCTGAAGGAGGGTGGTTTGGGTTGGTACACTGCTGAATCGCTGCTTTATAGATACTTGCTACTTATGATCAAGAACCCAAGGAATGAAGTTTTTTTGACCCAAGTTGCTGCTTTCTTTTATCTTAGGGGTTAGGAGCTCTTGAAATTCATTTTATAGTCCTGAAAGAGAAAAAGTCTAATTTCTTACCATGAATTTCTAGGACTTTCAGGAAGGTGAGTGAGGGGCTTCTTTTGACTCATCGGGCATCACTTTGGGTCAATATTTCTTGATTTCTTAACAGTTACAGATAATTTTATGGAAAGGAAAGGTTGGACCAAAACCATGGTTGGATTATGTACAGTTACAGGCCTGGAAGGAGACTAGGGAAGATGAGAATATCCTGTGGTGCTTTTTAGATGAATAATTTTTTTAGGTTCTGAAACACTCTAAAGGCATGTTTTTTTTTGGCCTTTACTTTACAGATGTTTCTGGGCCTGTGATAGTGTCTACAAAAGTGGTGAGGAATTCCAAGTTACCTTTTCCTCATTCAGGAAATGCCATTCTCTGAGGAAATTAAGCAGCCTCAAGAAATTCTGGTGTTCTCCTGAGGGAAGCTGGATATTTCCCATGTGCTATGGAATAATGGTTTAACTGGGAGGTTAGGCTTGGGTACAGGGAACTTTGGCTGTCCCCCTTGGGGCCTTCTACAGCAAATCTTTCCTAGTTCTGCACGGTGGGCTAACTCAGGGGCCAGAGCAGGAGGAGAAGTGGAGCTGCTTCAGGGGCCCTGTCCTCAGGCCCATCCAAGGAGCTCATTTTCCAGAAGAAGTCCTCCACCTTTTGAGCATAAAGCAATAGCTGATGCAGTCACTTGGTGGCCTCTGACCAGGGTGAAGATCTTCAGGACCCCAAGGATTATTACTGAAATAATAACCCTTTCCTTCCCTGAGGGAAAATTTACTTCACTGAGTCTTTTAAGAAATTAGATGAGATGATTCAGATGTCTGCTCTGGAATTCACTTCCATAATGTGTCTTTGAAAGGTTACTTTTCCTATGAAAATTCCTTGAAAATTTCTGACCTAAACCAGTAAGACTCTTAGAAGAGGGTTACTCTCTAAACTTCCGGTATTAGAGAGGAATATCAGAGGGAAGAGAAATCACAGATTGCATTGCCTGACACAGTGAGCCAGAGGAGCACCTAGGAATGGAGCTTCTGAGCCCAGAACCAGTGTCCTCTGTATTAACCAGAACAACTCCACTCTTTGCCTCTTCAGTCTGTCGCACATCCTCAACCAGGGTCCTGACTTTGCTCTTGACAAGGAGACATGCCTACCTGTGTGAATGAGGGTGCAGATGCGCTCACTCTCTTCCCTGCCCCTCACGCTGTTGAGACTGATTTCGTATTCAGTGGCTGGATATAGCTTGGTGATGGTGAATTCTGTCACTGTGTTGGGCACCACTGAACTGTCCAGCCGTCCCACTAAGGAAGAGAAGAAGCCACTGTTAAAGTTCTGTGGATCCTTCATCAACATAGCTAGTAGTATAAGTACATAGAAACTTCTGGCAGCACTTTGTCATGAAGCACAATTGGGTGCAAAGCCCAGCACTTGGTGGGGAAGGTGGAGAAATGGTTCATAGACTGGGAATGTTGGAGCTTGAAGAGACCTTGAATGCTAGTCCCAACCCCTCATTTTATAGGTTCCTTGGAGCAAAGAAAAAAAGGTGGTTAAGTGGTTTTCTAACAATCTGGTCTTACGGCTGAGAGGTCATGGCTGCAAAGAGTAGTCCATGGAGTCCAGAGACAGTGTCATCTGGAAAATGATCCCACTGCCTCCCTAGAAGTGGGTATGCCCTCTACTTTGTTAACAATGTGGCATGCATCAGCAGGAACTGGCAGAAAGCAGGGGAGGTCTAGACCAACTTTTTCTGACCCAAAACTTGGCTGGAGTGGCAGAAATAGGACCGCCATCACTGCGGTTCCCTCTAAGGCTCCATCTGGGTCAGCCAAGTCTTTAGTCATCACCCAGGATTCTAGTCTTGGACTTCACTCTCTCAGGAAAGTGAATGTGGCCCTGGTCCTTGACAGAATTCTTTAGGGTTCTTTGTTATTTACTATACTGCTTAGATAAGGCATCCAGGTACCATGGTTCACTCTGTTGGTGGAGGGCCTGCTTTCTGGGTGAATATAGTCAAGACTTGTGAGAGGAGTTGGTGAGTTCAGGGTTTCTTGGCTCCTCTTCCTCAACCCACTCTCATTGTGGAGGAGAATGCCAAGAAAGGAGGAGAATGTAGGTGGTGGGTGAGGGGGGTGATATCCTCTGGAATATGTAGTTCTCCCATTGCAGTCTTCACTTAGCTCCAAATCCCATCCATTTGTGAGAAATCAAATAACTTTATTACCTTGTGTTGGCCGGTAGGAAACTCGGTAGTAATCAAAAGATGCAACGGGAGGGCTCCAGGAGACCATAACTGAGTCCTTGGTCACATTGCTAATTGTGATGTCTTTGGGGGGATCAATTCCTACAAGGACCCGGGTAGTTATGGGAAAAAGACAGAAAGCACAGTGTGAAAAAAACGATTCTTATCCTTGGTTTCATGGGGACCAGGAGCTAATAGTGTTTCGGAGGCAGACAAGATCTTCATACTAGAGCCTCTTTAAAGCCACAGTCAGGCCAAAGTTTCACATGAAACCTCAGAGTTATTGGCTAAAACCATGTTCATGAGGGAATATTTCAACAACATGAGTCAAGTTGGTAAGCTCTGGGCTGGGCATCAACTATCACCTGTGTGAAGGCCAATTGGGAACCTTCCTTTAAGTTCATATGTTTTGTTTTGAACTGGAAGTAACATGGTTGTTTTTAGGGTGCCTGGGTGGCTCAGTTGGTTAAGCAACTGCCTTCAGCTCAGGCCATGATCCTGGAGACCTGGGATCGAGTCCCATATCGGGCTCCCTGCTCGGTGGGAAGCCTGCTTCTCCCTCTCTCACTACCCCTGCTTGTGTTCCTTCTCTGGCTGTGCTTCTCTTTTTCAAATAAATAAAATCCTAAAAAAAAAAAGACTATCTTAAAAAACAAACAAACAAACAAACATGGTTGTTTTCTCTGGAGCAGCTTCTCTTGGACAAACCCAAATGTCTTATTTTTTACCAGCCACCTTGGGTTCAATTTGAAAAAACTGCCTATCGAGTCTAGAGCGATTTCAGAGCACAAGTCCAGAAGAAGTCCACTTTCCTAAATTGTATTTCACCTGTGCTGGATACTATTTTTTTTCCTTTGATTACTGGAGGGTCCCAGGGTCAAAAACCAGCTAGTTCTTAATCTACCTGTCCTGTTTGTGAATTCTTGTTATTATGTAGGAAAGCAGTAAAATACATATGTCCTCACCCAAATACACACTCCTATCTGGGATTGTACTTCAGAATTATGAAACAAGAATGATCCAGTTCATCTCACAGTGCCTGTGTTTTCCAAAAGCAGGAAATTTTCCAAATTTCCAAATGCAAATCAACCCCTTTTCTGAGTCTCAGGTTCCCACATGGTTGCATGCCAGTCCCATATAATTTTGAGAAAGCACCATTTGTATGAGTGACCTTACTGAGCAGTCAGAGATGGGGTTTCCTTTTGGAGGCTGATTCTCTTCAGGCTGGTAGTGTGAGAACCTCTGGACCAATGCATTCAAGCCCTGGCTTCCTCAAGACACAGTCTGTTACTACCTTCCTAAAGGAAGTTCCCTATCTTATATATCCTGTGCAACCTGGGAAGAGGTGGCTTTTTCAGAACAGCTCATAGAGCCTCTCTAGCCAAGTGAGGCAGTCCCTTACTCCTTGGGTATTTCTTTTTGTAAACTTCATTAACTTGTTAAAGACCTCTGTAGGAACTCCTTTCACCCCCTGCCGCCAAGTCCTCCAGCCTCACCTGTGGTGATGGAGCCCACGATGGGCTCAGAGGTCACTGTGCCATGGACTGCTACCAGGTTCACAATGTATTCAGTGGCCGGCTGCAGACCCATCAGGACAGTATGCCTCTTGGTAGCATCCAGAGAGACCTCTGTCATCTCTTCCTCTTCATCCCTAGGGCTGTAGTTCAGAATGAGTCTGTCTGCTGGAGGGGATGGGTCACTCCAGGTTATGTTCACGCTGGAGGAGGTCACGTGAGAAAAGTGCAAATGGGAGATGGGGCGGAATCCTGCAAAGCAGAGGAGATCATGGTTCTGAGCCATATGTGAGGTGGTGGGGACCCTGGGCTCAAAGAGCCAACTGACCAAAGCAATCCGTTTTCCTTGTAAACTAGGACACTTCCCTTGCTGACTCAGAGCTTGCACCTTATCACTCTCTGAGGCTGTCTACTCTCCTTTTTCCAAGCCATATACTAAAAAACAAATGCCCAAAGGTAAAACCTCTGGGAGTTATTCATAATACTCACCTAGGATTTAAAATCTTTATCCTAGGAGAAATTTAACATGATTGCACAGATCCTCTGAATGCCTGCTGATTTGGTGCAGGCAGGGGAAGGTGAAGAGAATCAACCCCTTTGTCCAGGCTGTAGAAAACCAGATATAAATTTTCTGGCATGGAGGTAGCCTTATTCATCTCTCCCCCTTATTTCCAACCATTGCATCTTTATATATTTATTAATTTATCCTCTACCTTTTCTTTCTCTATCCACATTCCTCCTTCCCTAAACAAAATGGGCCATCCAAAGAGTGGGTTGCCTAGATGACTTTCTTGTACTAAGATCCATTAATCCCTGAGCCCAGCTGGATTTTCTGCTACGCTGGTACCTGTGAAGGCATCCACCGTGGACTCGAAGCTTTGCTGTCGACCCCTTTCAGCAGTGATTGAAATGATGTACTCTGCTCCGGGCTCTAGATCTGTCAGTGTGTACGAGGTCCTGTCCTTGGGCACAGTGACTTCAGAGGCGATGCCAGAGGATGGGGTAAAGGTAATTCGGTAGTGATCAATGGGGCCACTGGCCTTTGTCCAGATGAGGGAGATGGAAGTTTCTGAGGAGGCTGTCACCATGAGGTTTCGGGGACTGTCAAGTTCTGTGGATCAACATAAGTAGCCTATTTTACACAAGTTCCATAGATCGGCTGGTATTTAGTGGAACTGGACCTCCCTGTGGATTTCTAAGCTATCAGCAGGCCTGCTGACCACGATGATTAGCTTGTCATTGCTGACAATTATCTCACATTTTGTTAAGCACCTTCCTTTTGAAAGATGGCCAAGGGCTTGGAATATAGATGGACAATCTGTGTTAAGGCATTAGTTGCTCCAACACCGCCACACAAGAACCCTTGGGACAAAGCTGACTGCTGATTGTCAAGCTCTCTATATTCATTTTCTCCCAGCCTTTCTCAGCAAGCCAACTAAGGTAAAATAGGAGCCACTATGGGATATGACATTTTTAGCAACAGTAGTTAACCCCGTTCTGAGGCCATTTTGATTGACCTGGCCATGTGTGCACAAGTCTGAGAACTCCTGGAGACTCATGTCCTTGTGGTTCTCCAGAGAGGTTGTTTCACTAGAATGAGCCTTGGGACAGGGATTGGTTCAAAGTCCCCAGCTCAGTCCAGGCTACCTGTACCTAAGGTATTAGAGTGACTTTGAAATTTACCCAGAATTCGGAAGCAAATCTGCTGGATCCAGAATTGCAAGGGTGGACTCTTCCATTGTTTTTAGATTTAATGGGTTGCTTCCAAATCTAAACCTTTAGTCCTATGGCCTTTCTGAGGGCTTCCGTCATGTGTGGTGAGGGACATCGCATTCTGCCTGTTCTGGGGTGGTCTAGAAAGAATATGACCTGCTCTGACACCAACTGATTTGGAATTTTCCACTGCTATGGGCAGCAGTCCAGACCATGGGAGATGTGGGGAAGAGAAGGAGACTGTCCTGCATGTTGATGTCAGAGGTTAGGCACAGAGATCAGAGATCTGTAGGGAGATGTTTCTAGGCTGTCAACTGTCATCCAGGGACCTGTTCATGAAGGGGCATTGCCTTCTGAGCACACCTCACCAGGACAAGCCTGCATGGCTTCTCAGGCCTACAGAGTATCCCGGTCTTCTGCACCAGTCCTCCTACTCACCAGTCCTGGCATTCATGGTGGCCGGTACACTTTGCTGTGAGTCCATGACAGCGGATATTCCAACTCCATACTCAGTGCCAGGTACCAGATCTGGTGGGAGAGGCAGAAACAACCGTTATTCCATGTGAGTGTCAGTGATGGGAAAAGCACAAAGGAGGGAAGCAAATGAGCTTAGGTTCCTGTTCAGATCTTACGTTTAGTCCTTCCTGAATCTCCTCCTAATTTTACCGAGGATGAAATCTCAACTTTGCCACTTAGAAAATCCATACCAAGTCAACAGGAGGAAGTGCTCAGTGCAGGGCTTCCTTCTTGCTGCTGATCTTGGGAAGGCAGTGAGGCTGCCCTTGTTGGCAGCCTTCAGAAATGTGCTCTGTTATGGAAGGCCTCTCTGTGGCACTTAGAGTCTGGGGTTGGTTACTACTGGTGAAGGGAGTCCTTGTGTAAGCTGTGAGTTGGAGGAGTGTGGAATTAAGAGGGACTATGTGGACATGGCCTTTAAAGTGCTTTTTGAACATTGTGTGTGAGCATTAGCTATACCTTTTATACATACAGACTGAAGCCATAGGGAAACCCCAGGATCCCTTCTAGGGAGCAACACTGGATGGACTTTCTGAGCACAGGCCCTCTGTGGGGGCAGGCAGGAGCCCTGTTGCTGCGAGCTTCCCACCAAGGTCAGTAATTCAGACCCCAGTAATTTGAAGTTAGGGATCCCATCTTAGGATGACTTCGGGGGAACTCTGGAGTGGGAAAAGATGCAAAAACTACCCAATAAAGGATGTAAGCTTCTTTAGGGAAATCTTTTGGGGGTTTAATACAAAGAGTTTTGGGGCAACACATTCAGTCTGTAACACATGCCATTCTGTTGTCATTATTTGTCATGGCAGCCACAAAAAACTAATACAGATGGAGAAAAGACTCCCCATCCAGCCTTTCACAGGCTGTGTTGAGGGTCAAAGCACATTCAGTTATTTTGAAAAGAATGAATATTATAGGAATGCAGAATAGTATGATCATCAAATGAGCGTTCTTATAGTCCCATACAGAGTGCCCCCCACCACAAATGCCTACCAGAAGGACTCAGACTCATCACAGGGGGCCCCACAGGTGATGATTTGATCTTGCATTTTTCTTTTCTTTTTTAAAAAATATTTTATTTATTTATTTGAGAAAGAGAGAGAGTGAGTGAGAGAGACCATGAGAGGGGAGAAGGTCAGAGGGAGAAGCAGACTCCCCACAGAGCTGGGAGCCATGCAGGACTCGATCCTGGGACTCCAGGATCATGACCTGAGGTGAAGGCAGTGGCTTAACCAACTAAGCCACCCAGGCACCCTGGTCTTGCGTTTTTCTACAGTCCCACTCCTAGAACAAATTTGATGCTGGTTTGATGCTAGAATAAGGGCCCCCAAAGATGTCCATGTTCTAATCTCAGGAACACATGACTCTGTCATCTTAGATTGGCAAAAAGGAATTTGTAGATATCATTAAGTTATCCAGGTGAGGCCAATGTAAGAACAAGTGTTCTTAGAAGAGGGATACAGAGAGGACCCCTGGGTGGCTCAGTCCATTAAGTGTCTACCTTCGGCTCAGGTCATGATCAAGTCCTGGGATTGAGCCCTGCATTGAGCTCCCTGCTCAGTGGAGATCCTGCTTCTCCCTCTGCCTGCCCCTCCCCTGGCTTTGGCACTCTCTCTCTCCCTCCCTCCCTCCCTCTTTTTCTCTCTGACAAATAAATAAAATCTTTTTTTTTTCTTAAAGAGGGATATAGGGAGATCACTCAGAGTAGAAGATGAGGCAATGGACACAGAGGTCAGCGAGAAAAACAGGCCTGAAAATGTTATGCTGTTGGCTTTGAAGATGGATTAAGGAGCCACAGAGCAAGGGATGCAGGCGGCCTCTGGAGGCTGGGAAAGGCAAAGACATGATTTCTCCCCCAGAGCCTCTAGAGGCTGCAACCCTGTTGAACCATTTAGACTTCAGGCCTGCTGAATGCTGAACCGTACAGTAATAGACTTATGTTGCTTTGTGGCGTTCTCCCTGTATGTCTGTGTCTTCTCCCCTTCTTATGAAGACACTGGTCACATTGCATTTAGGGCCCACCTAATCTGTTTTGACCTCATAATTCGATTTCATCTGTAAAGACCCTATTTCCAAATAAGGTCACATTCACAGGTTCCCGTTGGACATGAATTGGGGGGGGCACTCTTCAAATCAGTACACCATCATATTATAAAAAAGAAACTAAGGCAAAGGTTCAGGGCTTTTAGGAGTGGAATGTTCCTCCATGCCCTCAGTGTCATCCACTCCCCTGAGCAGTGGTGACTTCCCCAGGATCCCTAAGATAATAGGAATGATTTTGACAGGAAATGCATTGAACAACTTTTCCTTAACAAATGGCTTTAAAAAAAAAAAGATTTATCTATTTATTTGGGAGAGAGAGTTGGGAGGGCAGAGGGAGAGGGAGAGAGAGTGTCTTAAGCAGACTCCCTGCCGAGAGTGGAGTCTGACATGGGGCTCAGTCTCAGGAGCCTGAGATCATGACCCTGGATCACAACATGAGCCCAAACTGAGAGTCAGACGCTTGACTGACACCCCCCATGCACCCCACACGGTTTAACAAAGGGGAATGCTGCATAGTACCCAGAAGGTTCTGCACCCCCTCCTCAGAATAGCTTTAGTACAGCGATGCAGTAAGTCCCCCCCATGCCTGAATATGGCAGAACCACTGGGCCTTACTGACCAGGCTCCCCTGGAGGAACACGTTAGATCCAGCCCTCTTTTCCCTTTCCAATCAGCTCCATTCACTTCTCAGCCCTTCATTCTTTCTTACTCTCAAGTGTCAACACCCAGTGGAGGTCAAGTTTGAAGTCTGACAGACTTTGAGGTCTGCCGTGCTTACACTGACATTCAGGCTCTGCCACTTCTATTGGTGTTCACTTTGATACTCGGCGTCTTTGAGCTTCAGTTTTCTGTAGAACGGGAAGAGCAATGGTGTGTATCTCGGAAGGTCATCTTGAGGATGAAATGGAGTACAGTGCCTGGCCCATCCTGATAGTAGCCCACATCATTATTATCTTGCTCAGAGGACTGTTCCAGGATCTTGAGTCCTTTCTTGTGTGCGCCGGGCAGGTCCGGGCTGGTCCTCGGCACACCTGTCGTCAGTTTGCCGAGGCTTAGCCTGTTGGCTCCAAGGAAACCAGTGATTCAGGGAGTCCTGCTGTGTCAGTGAGGAGCCGGCCCCCTGGCTAGGTGGGGGTACCTGTCCCTAGCCTGAGCGTGTGCTTGCAACGCCCCCAGAGCCACTCCAAGCACTAATCTATCTCCATCAATATGTTCAGCGAGCCCCAGGTACATCCTTGGTTGGAGAAATTAGATTACCTTTGGGACATAAACTACTTTTCTTAGGCATCTGATGGAAACCTTCAATTGCCTATAATGAAGTAGAAATTCTCTGACGTCGATGAAGGGTGACAGATCGAGGGAGGAAGACAGAAATTATATGTTGCCAAACGGATCTAACATGTAACGTTTTCATCTGAGTTTCTTATTTATGAAGCTTAAATGAAACGTTCAATAATTTACAACAGAATCATCTTTTCCCAGAAAACGGCAGAGCAGAATTTAAAGTACTCTCGTCCCAGGCTTTCTGTCTAGGGGATGGGAAAGTGGGGCTTGCTTATAGGTTCCTGCCTGCTGCCTCCCTTTGATTTTCTGTAGCTTTCTTCCTGTGCTACAGGTGAATTGTTGCTCTTTGCCAGCAGGTAAAATACAGTTCTGCTGGAAAAGAAAATGTGTATTGGAGGCACACCCAGCACTCTTATCCATCAGCACTCTCTGGACTCCCAGGGATTTCTCACTTTTTAAAGACCCCATTGCTCTCCATCAATGTTCCTTTATCTTTCTGTCCAAAGTGGCGGCATATGAATGGCTCTGTTGCCTTGCTTCACAATAGCTCAGAAAATCCGTCCCATAGGAAACCACCACTCTCCATCCCTTAGAGAACTTCCTTTGTTCGGCTTGGAGGCTGATGCTTTTCTCAACTCTTTCATGGCATGCCCATTCTGCTCTGAAGTCCCAAAGCACGCAGTTCATTCACTCACCAAACTTTATCGAGGGTTTCCTTTGTGCCGGCACAGGGGATGTCAGGTGAGATGAATGGACATCACCCCTGCCCTTCACTTAAGAACATAAAAAGAAATCTGTACTGAAGGAGGAAATTATTTATTGAGCACCCACAATATGCCAAGCATTGAGCTGCATATAGTAGGTAATCTACAAGAATAATGAAGAAGAAAGGAGGGATAAAAATTGAAGGCAATTGTTTTGAGTGTCTGATGGTCAAGAGTCCTACTGCTAGCTATAGTTTCTTAGATTTGTACCTATCATCTCATTTAATTCCCCTGCACCTCTGCTGGGAGAGTATTACTGATGAGCAAATAGAGGCCCAGGGAAGTCCATTCTTTAGCTGAGGTCATGAGGCTAATAGATAAATAAAACTAGCTTTGGAACTCAAGTCCATTGTTTTCTTTTTTCTTTTCTTTCTTTTTAAAAGGTTTTCTATTTTATTTGACACAGAGACAGAGAGCATAAGTAGGCAGAGCAGCAGGCAGAGGGAGAAGAAGCAGGCTCTCCACCGAGCATGGAGCCTGATGCAGGGTTCAATCCCAGGACCCTGGGATCATGACCTGAGTTGAGCTGAAGGCAGCCATTCAACCAACTGAGCCACCCAGGTGCTCCCTTTATTTTTGTTTTCTGATCTATTCTAGCATAGTCCCAGTCCCTAAGAATCTTACAGGCTAGGAGAGGAGAGTGGAGTAGCAGATTGGAATTTGAGGAATTTGGCACTACACCATGACTTGCTAACAAGAAACCATTTCTGAGGGGGGATGAGATCAGCACAGGCAGCAGTGGCCAGGAGAAGCTTTCTAGAGTAGGGACTTGAGTGGAACCTTGAAAACTAGCCAAGGTTAGGAAAGGTAGAGGGCAGGAAATAAGGCATTCTCTGGCGGGCACGGGAAGAGGTTAATTGTGGCTGAAGAGCGACAGAAATGAGCAAATTCTACCCTGCACTGCAAGGACCGTGGGCGATGAAAGTAGAATGACTCACTTCCCCCTGTTGCCGAGACGTACTCTTCCAGGTTCCTGCTGCTAGCAGGGAAGTCGTGGGGGAAGCAGGCCCAAGAAGCTGAAATTGCTCCCTCTTGCCAGCAAAAAACCCCCATAAGACCACTGGAGTCTGCAGGCTTGATTGGGTTCAAGTGGACCCACAGAAATAGGGACTCTTTACATCTCCAGATCCCTGGGCTCATCTCCTGAGAACTGTGAACCTCCAGACTTCCAAACTGGGCTGAGTGTTTCATATCCTAGTGCATTTACAGGACTTCTGCTCTCAGAAGGAGCAGCGACCTGAAGACCCCGTGCCCCAGGAGTGTGTAGTCCATCTCTCAGTTTTTACAGCAACAATGTTCTTATACTATTACTTTAGTTTTCATGTTGGTCTCCTCACTAGACTCTTGGTTCTTGGGTCAGGGATTTGATTTTTTATTTAATTCTGTCCATAGCATAGGGAAAGGATTCTGTGATCCATGGAAGTGGCATAGCCAGAGTGATGGGAGCATGGGGAAGACTTACAAGGGGATGTCTGAGCTGGGTTTTGAAGGCTCAGAGGTATTTAGGTAGAGAAAGGGCATGGCAGACAGAAGGAATAATAGATTGTAAAGTGGGATCTGGTAAAATAATTAATGAAAACCAGGCATCTAATATAGGGCCCCTCATAGTGAAAGTTCCAGCAGTAGAATTTGGGTACTAGAGAGTTCATAGGTGGGAAATATTTGGAGACAGATGGGGGGATCTTCTGAGAACCCCTGAAATCACACCAGATGGGCAACAACTTACTTTTTAATATAATGGGGGTCTAAGCTCCCAGGCTCCCCATCCTTATTTTCCTGGGTGATGGTAGAGACTTCTCTAAGGTTCCCTGAATGAATCAGGCTTTGGAGGACATCTCCCTGCTTTCTGAGTGTACTGACTTTAAGGACTGGCCCCGTAAACCTATATTAAAAATATAACAATGCTACTAAGGAAAATTCTTCAATATAACTGTATTATTGCCAAGAGATTAATGAGAAATATGACTCATCACCTCCTGTCCTATAGGAACATCCCATCTCTGGGTCTCCTCTGTGAACAAGCCCTTCCTGATGAAGAAGCCAAAGCAGGAGATGTAAACTTCCCACGTGACTTTTCTCCTGGTTCCCTGGTCCCAGTTCTTTAACACAAATAAGGGGACAGACACCATTATGTGCCAACCCTGTGAGGAGCAGCAGTGTAGAGGCTTCTGTCCTTTTTCTCCTTTCTTCTTCTTGGGTCTCTGCAGGCTGCTCCCCATTTTCTGGTCTCTGGAAGGCGGCACCTTGTAGAGAGGGCGCCTTACCAAAGTGGCCACTTGGGGTCGCTGTGACTTCACCTGAAGGAGACTGAGCACTGCCCCGCCCTGGCCACAGGCCCATTGCCCAACTCCCCCTCCTCCTCAGAAGAACATGTAGGGCCTTGGAGGTCTGGCACGGGGCCTGGTGTTTGTGCCCTGGCACGTCAGGGAGTGCAGACAGGGTGAAGTGAACATCAAGTGCCTTGGTCAGCCCTGCTTTGCCAGCTGGTCTTCCACGGAAGGCTCAGATTTCTTCATGGAAAACCCTCCTGTGGACAAGCTCATCTAACTTTGTACCTTGAGGGACCCACCTTCTCACCACTAGACCCCCTGTGATCCCCAGGAGGAAATGTGGGCTTAGAGAGAGGCTTCTGTTCCAAGTCCCTGGCAAAACTGGTGGCCTTGAAGGTGGTCACTCACATGCCCGACATGCAGTGTCCCGTGTGTGTGTGTGCGTGCGCACGCGCGCCTGTGGGCGTGAGTGTGTCCCGTGTGGCAGGCTGTGAGTCTTTGCTGTCTTGCAGTCCTGTGTGGAACCGCGATGTCTGTGGGAATCTCCAGGGGGTTCCAAGCACAGAGACCATTGGTTGATTGGTCTGATGGGGCAGCCTATGGCCTGGGGATGGGGAGGGGCAGCTGGGTGGGAAGTGCCTTCAGGAGGCTGGCAGGCGGACACCCCATGGGGCTGCCCAGGGTTGTGAGGAAGTGGCTCTGGGGGGCTGGGTTCGAGTCCACGCTCACATGGCCACGGGGGCCAGCTCCTTTGACCTTTCCCTTGGCCACATGGTTCCTCAAGTGTGGGCGCCTTTTCATGAGGGAGCTCCAGGCAAGAATGTGTAGATGGCTGAAGACAAATGCCTTTTCACCAAATTCCAGTCAAGGAATGAGAGTCTCCTTCTTTCCTCACCGTCCCCCATATCTTCCCCCCACTTCCACTCTGAGTTTTCTACAGGGTTTATTGTTTTCCACTGTTACCCAGAAAACAGTGGTGGTTGCGGGTCTTTGCTAAGTGCTGCTCATTCTAACCTGGAGGTGCCCTGATGCGCCTATAAAACATCTCACCCTCAGGGCCCCTCTGGGACTCCAGGTCTAGCACACGGGCCAGGCACACAACCTCCGGCCGAGAGGCTGAACCTAAAAAAGTGATCGTTAAGGCACAGAAGCTACCAGAGCAGGGGAAAAAAAAAATCATTGCAGACACTGAGTCTGTTGTTCAGAAACAAATTCATACTCCCGGGGGAATTTGTTGGGCATCAACTAGAGAGAATAATGGAAAAGAAATGCTTGGCATTTCGTGCCCAAGCCAGGCCTCTGTGCTGCCGAGGAGGAGGGAGGTGAAGGGGGGAGGCTCTGGTCTGGTGTGTGCTGCAAGCCCTCTGCCTGACTCAGAGGCGCGGAGAGTCGGCAAGGGCCAGTGGCCAGGGCAACTGGGAAGATGAGGGCTTCTGCAGGGAGTGGCAGATGCGGATGCCACTGGACCGGCAGAGCTTCGAGAGAGGCATGGGAGTGTGAACTTGTCCCCAGCAGAAGCCCCGGCTGTCGCGCATCCAGTCTGAGCTTTGTGGGGATTCAAAACCAGAGAAGGTCACATAGCTGTTGGACATTCTCTAGGAACCGATCTCCATGCAGCGCTGGTATATGTAGATATGTGTGAATTCACTTTATCCCCCCAACAACCCCGAGAGAAAGACGCAGTGTCCTCGGGGCCAAGAACCAGGAGCATGGGGCACTGAAGAAAATCACCCCCAATGCACATCTTGGAAGTTGGTCTCAAACCTAAGTGGGCAACTTCAGAGCCAGGCTCAGAATGAGCACTTCTCACCCCCTAATGGACACCCCAATCCCCTGGGGGTCTTCTAGAATGCAGGCTCTGATTTGGTAGATCTGGGGTTGGGTGGGGAGGGCTGTAAGCCACCTGCCACCAGACTCCCCCAACTCTGGCGTGATGCCTTGCACTGGTGCCCGCACCCCGCTGTGAGAGGCTTGTTCTCCGCTCTGTGCCACACCCGTTGCGTTGCGGGAAGTCCAAAATCAGCCATTAGCTCACCGACCTCCTCCTCCTTCTCTTCCTCCTCCTTATCATCTGCATCATCAGCCACATATTGAGCTTGCTATATGAAAAGCACTGCTTTACACTCATTAAATACATGATCTCATTAAAGCCTCGCCAGCCTCATCATGACACAACATGCTAAGTGGTATTATACCGGTTTTACAGAGGACAAAACAGAGGCTTAGAAAAGTTAAGTCGCTTGTCCCAAATCACACAGGAAGTGGCTGTGCCTGGATGCAGGGTCCAAAGTCCTGGCTCTTAACAAGTTCCACGGAATGAAGCTTTAAATAAAATGGGGCAAGACACACAGGGACTTGATGCTAGAAGTCTCAATTATTATTATTTTTCTTTCTCCTTTTAAGACACTGAGATAAAACTGACAAATAATGTTAGTTTCAGGTGTAGGACATAAGAATTCAATATTAGAATATGAAATGGTTACCACAATAAGTCTCATTAACACCCATCACCATGTATAGAGTTCTAAGTTTTTTCTTGTGATGAGAATTTTTAAGGTCTACTTTCTTAGTAGCTTTCATATATACAGTTAAGTATTATTAATTGTGGTCCCCACATCATATACTACAACCCCATGACTGACTTAATAACTAGGAATTTGTGCCTCTGACTGCCTTCACCCATTTTTTTTTTTTTGAAGATTGTATTTATTTGACAGACAGAAACACAGCCAGAGAGGGAACACAAGCAGGGGGAGCGAGAGAGGGAGAAGCAGGCTTCCCGCTGAGCAGGGAGCCCCTTGTAGGGCTCGATCCTGGGTCTCCAGGATCATGACCTGAGCCGAAGGCAGTCGCTTAACCAACTAAGCCACCCAGGTGCCCCATGCCTTCACCCATTTTTCCCACCTACCCCCCATCACCTACCCCTGACAACCCCCAATCCATTCTCTATATCTGTGGGTTCGCCAGTTGTTCTTGACAAGGAGATGGGAACGGTGGGTTGGGGAGAGTGGGAGGTTTCTACGTTCTCTTTCTGGCCAGGGATGAACTGCCATGGGTGAGCCTGAAATGCCCTTCTCACCCATGGCCAAGGTCTTGCTTAATACATGCAAACAAATGACTTATTTGAAACCAGAAAACAAAACAAAACACAACACGGGCCTCAGACGCTGAAAACCTTTCCTCTTTAGTACCCAAGTTAGGGAGTGAAGGAAAAGAATACAAGTTATCTAGAGCTGGGATCGAACATCTCCCTCCTTCTGCCTTCCCTCCTACATGGTTGGTCCTTCTCTTCCCCCAAACATCACAGCAAAAGAGCCAACAACCCTTGTAATTTGCATCTCAGCAAGTACAGACATACTTGATTTCCTTACATGCCTATAATTCCTTCTTAAATCATATAAAGCGATTTGCCTTTATAAATCTCCCCCGCAGTGAGCTCCCCAGGATAATTATGTGTAATATATATTTATAGTTTTATTTCACAAGCCTGACTCTAACCCAAAAGTTGGCTTAGCTAAGCCCACTCCTCAATAATAATTTTTCCATCCCATATTAAGTCAACAGAATTTGGGGCTTGACCATCCCTATATTCTAGCTCTTTAGTACGAAGAGCCATGGGATGGGAACATTTTGGCAAGTCTCCGAGGGGCTGTGCCCCTTGCTGGCTTTGTGAGCTTGGGCAGGTTCCCAAACTCTCTGAGGCTCGATTTCCTCATCCATAAAATGGGGATGGCAACATCTGTCATGAGTTCATTGTAAAGATTAAAGAAGCCATAATTATGTGAGGGTGCCTAGAATAAGGCGGATGATCAATGAATGTAGAATCTTCTTTGCCAGCCATGGGACACAGTAACGAGGGTGTGACTGGATCTTTTCTGTATCACTCATGATTTTATGGCATATCCTCCATCTGAACAACAAGCCACCATTTTTGTAAACTGCTAATTGCCAAATCAGCCTGGAGCTCTAGGCAGGGATGGGCTGCGCTTAGGCTCAGTTCCCTCCTGCATCATTTCAGGGTGTTTTTGGTTTAATTTAATCTTTGTGATGTCTCCATCTCTCTGTGGGGGCCTTGATGTATTTGTTTAATTCACCCCCATCAACCTGCTTGGTCAGTGGATCTTTCCGTCTCCTTGCTGGGCTTCTAGGAGTGCATCTGTCTGGAAAAAGCATTTGTTATACTTACTTTAACTGGCCTCATTTTGTAAGGTGGTCTGGGAGGAAAACAGCTTTGCTGATGCTGCCCTGTTTACTGTATGCACTGTGTACTATGTACGCCTTGTCCACTAGGATGGCAAATGTACCCTTTGTCTACTAGGATGGCAAATGATTTGCAGGAAGCCAGGACACAGTTAAACAGCATCTCTGTGCGCTTGCTAGTGGCCTCTGGGAGGCTGCTTTGCACAGTCCTTCACCTGGAAACCATGGACCACATTTTCAGTGAAGTCCAGGAGGCATGCTTTCCTGGATGGGTATGTCTAAGGGCCCGTGAGGAGCATGGGCTGGGGGCCACATCTGCATGGGGACAGGGAGTGCTCCCCAGCCAAGTGGCATGGTGACCCAGGCTGTTGACTTCATCTGTGCCATCACCAGCTCACCCTCTGATTATAGCAGAGTCACCCAACCCATCTCTGCCCTTTAACTTCCCCCCAACCCCTCTCTCCATGCCGTAGCTGTACATATGGAGTCATTACACCCCTTCCTTAAAATTCCTCAATGACGCCCCAGTGCCGTCAAGCATAAACTCAAACTCTTTATGAGGTATATTGGCAAGAACAGGCTCTCACCCTGTTTTGTAGTCTATGCCCCATAATGAATGTTCGCACTTTCTTTCATCCAACCCCCCATCTATCCATTTATCACTTATCTAGGACCTAGTGTTAGATGCTTCTCTAAATAGGGCCCCATTCATAGAACTTTAGATCTTGGGTAGAGACTGACAACGGAGTAATCACACCCGGAGGCACACAGTGGTAACTTGAGTGGTGCTGCGAGGACGGTGGTCACCAGGGACATGAGGCAGTGGGACAGGATGACCTGACCTCATCTGGGGACCACACGGGCTCCCCAGGAAGTGACAAGTGAACCAGGGAAGCAGGCATAACTGGGCAAGGGAGGGTGGCCAGAGAGCCTGACAGGTGGCGGGACTGGGATGTGCCAAGCCCCACGGCCAGCAGGGAAGAGGTGTTCCAGGAGCCATCCGAGGCAGACCTGTGGTCCTGGAGCAGGGAGAGCACCAGAGGATGCATGAGGGAGGGGAGACCAGAGGCTGTGCACTGTGTTAGGGTTGAGGGTTGTTCCGGAACAACAGGAAATCTCTGCAACTGTGCAGGATGGGACAGCCTTGTTGAAGAGATCACTGAGGGTGTGAAGAGGATGTTGTCGGGGTCTGGAGAGAATGGAGGCTATTTTCAGTGGTTATGATGAGACTGTAGTAGTTTAGGCCGAGTGACAGCAGAGAGTGGAAAGCAGCAGACACGTGACAGGTACTTAAGAGACTGGGATCTGGCAGTGGCTGGGTGGGGGCTGGGCGGGCTGGGGAGAGGCTGTGAGGGTGCGGGCTCGGGAGCTGACATGTGCCTGGATCCGGGGCGTACTCACCTGTGAGGGTGGCTCTGGTGGTCGGACCGAGGCCCTTGGGGACCAGCAGCTCGTGGTACTGCTCACCCGCCAGGGTGCTATACACAACTTTGTACTCCTGGACCTCGGCTTCACTGTTGTCCCACTCGAGGTCAAGGCTGGTTGCCGTGTGCGAGCCCACCCGCAGGTTCTTGGGGGCGTCAATCTCTAAAAAGAGTCAGTCATCACCAAAATCACATGGGATAATGTGTATTTGTCATGTATGTTGAGGTCTAACAAGTTTTGGGGTGAGAGCCCACATCTCCTGACCCTTTGCCTCCTATTTTGAGTGAACCCCAGGGCTTTCCTTGAGCTTTTGTTCCACCAGATTCCATGGACGGTTTGGAGATTTTTACATGGGAGTTAGAGTTATGCAGAGTTATTTCCACGTAGGGAATATTCTAGAATGTTTCCTGAGTGGATGTGGGAATATTTTAGAAATTTAAAAATGAGCCAGTTATCATAAGCTTGAAACTTGTAAAGGAAACCCCAGCAAGAAAAAAAATCAGAGACACCTTCTAAGTGATTATGATGGAATATGCTAATATCCAATTTGGCCACCAGGCTAAAAGAAGACAGTTGATTGCAAGATTCTGAAGTATCAGCTGTCTTCCCCTGTATTTACCTGCATAGACACTGCTGCAAAGTTTGTAGGAAATTAAGTAAACACACAGGAGATGTGATGTAGTGGAAAGGTTGAGCCCCAGCTCTGCCTCTTATTGTAATGGGACCATGATCAAGTCTTTGGTCAAGTGAGCTGTCACTGGATCTTGATGGCTGCCTCTGTAATATGGCCTACTAATCCCGACATTTCTGGTCATTGTACAGATAGGACAATGCATGTGAAGTTTGTGGTGTGATGCCTGGCGCATAAATAGGGACCCTGCCCGGGGAAGACTCCTTGTTGCCCCTAAAGCTCATCCCGAGTTCCAACAACATGGTACAGCCCAGTGCTTGCTCTCTGGAGCTCCAAGATTCCTGCGCAAAGGAGAGACCACCAGCACATGGTCTCTCCCACAATCCTGGGGGGCTTATTCTCTCTCCCCAGACTGGTCATCTCCTCAAGCTTCTTTTGGCAGAAACAATGGGAATAACTTGCAGGAGAAGAAGGAGCCCCCGTAAATAGTTCGCAGTAAGTCTTATCTCTGAGACTTGAGTTTAACTTCGGAGTGGACCTGCCATTTGTTTGGAGAAAGCCTCCAGGAGACTTCTGATTTGCACACGGCAGGAAAGTACACAGCCTGTGCTCTTGGAGAAGACGGAGGGGTGTGAATCAGTCTGGGTGCAGCTGCTTCAGAGTGAGAAGTGTTCTGTTTAGTGATGTAAATTAGGCGAATCTTTTAGCAGATTTATGTCTCTGCAGCTTATTTTTCTGACAAATGTTTCCTTACTCAGTGTGGACTTAACGTGCCAGATTCTGTACATTCTTGACGTGCTGTGTGGATGGAGAGAGGAGTCGGAGGCAGATAGGAGCTTGGAGACAGGGGCATGTGGGAAGAATACGCATGCGCGGGACCCTGTGCTGCTCACTCTCATGCGGGGCGGAGGCTGGGGTACCTGACCCGGTGCGCGGTGTGCCGTGTGCGGCCTGAATGCAATTGGAGTATAAAGAAGTTAGGTTTAGGGGTTAGGTTGAGTCTTGTACCTACCTACTGCTCTTCATAACTAAAAATTCCAGACCTTGGAAACTATGGTATTTGTTTTCTACAGTTTTTTGGCCTTAGAAACTATGCACTGTGGATGGGGGCAGTGTTGTCTCTGAAGGGACCAGACACTTTCCAGTGACTTCCAGTGATGCTAAAAGAGGTCAATGCTGGGCATGAGGGCTTGGGAATGTTGGAGGAGGTGGTTAGGCTCTTACAGGATCACTGGTGGCCAACAAACGGGAAGTCACAGCCAACTACGAGAAAGTCAGAGGCCTGACATGATCTGACAGCACTCCAGAGCAAAACCACACGAAGCTGGATCAAACCAGACAGGCCCAAGATGGCTGACAAGGTAGGCAAAAGTTGACATTATTCCTTCATTAGACTATATCACCATACTAACATCTCCTCCCAAAGGGTACCCTGACAGGAATCTACCCTGCTTCTGAGAAATCCCTGTCCCCAGTAATGAATATTCTACTCCCTCTTTAACAACTGTCAATAAAACACGGAGACCCAAATCCCAGTGGACACAGCTCTCCCTCGAGCTCGCCTGTTGTCATGTCATGAGTGTACTTTTGCTTTAATCAACTTTCCTGCTTCTGTTGCTCATCGTCGTGTTGTGTCTTTCCTTGAATGCTTGCTCATGGTTACACCCACAACTTCCAGTGACATCTTTTGGGCAGGCTGGGTCATGGCCTAAGGTCTGAGGCCTCCCCAGTCTGCCTGGCAACAGTGGGGAGGTCTTAGGAATGGGGTGGAGTAAAATGGTTTACTCCCCTGGGTCTTTTTTTTTTTTTTAAGATTTACTTATATATTTTAGAGAGAGCATGAGTGGGGGACAGGACGTAGGGGCAGTGGGAGAGGGAGAAAGAATCCTCAAGCAGACTCCCCACTGAGCATGGAGCCTGACATGGGGCTCGATCCCAGGACCCTGATATCATGACCTGGGCTGAAATTAAGAGCCCAATGCTTCGCGAACTAAGCAGGACCCTCCTCTGGGTCTTGCAGCCTAACCTGTAGGAGGGATGGTTCAAGGACAGCCCTCCTAGTAGGTAGGAGCTGGGCTGGCCTCTGCAACACATCAGCAAGCCAGGAGAAGGCAAAGACTGATGTCCAGGGGGCCCTGTGAAGAGGCTTGGGGGTGTGGACTCTGGTAATAGCCACATCTAGTCTCTAAAACATAAATTACAGCAAGCATTTCTCCTTCTTAAGGATTGCCTGTTGCTTCCTATTAAAAACTCCTGATCGTCCCCTGCACGGCTCTCTGCTTCTCACACATCGTCTCATAAGACTTCTACCCTAATTCACTGTTATCCAGGTGTACTCCCTTTTTTCCTACTCCTGAAACACATCGAACTTACTCCCACCCCAGGGACTTTGCACTGGCTGTTATTTTTGTCTGGCATATTCTTCCCTGGATCCTCACATGGCTTAGGCTGCTTAGGTGTTAAAACTGCACTTGCTCAATGAGGCGTTTCCAAATGACTCAGTCCCACACGGCCCTTCTTTTACAGCATTCCTTTCACTTCTGGGCACAGCACTGAGCATGGAAGGCTCCTGTGTGTTTTCTATGCTTTGTCTTCACTGGAATGTAACTCACGGGAACTAGGGGAACTGGGCTCTTGTCTATCTTGTTTCTCCTGAAGCCTTGGGGCATAGAGCAGTGCTTGGTCCCTGCTAGGTGTTCAGTAGACACATGCGAAGTGCCTGATTATTATCAGGTTTTGGTCTTGTCTGCCGCCTCAAAGCCCATTTAGAAAAGTCTTGTTCAGTATTTTGGCTACTCCAAGTTTCCCCTTGTTATAAGGACACACAGTCATATTGAATTAGGGCCCACCCTAATGACCTCATTTAATTTGGTCATCTGTAAAGATCTTATTTCCAAATAAGGTCGTATCTAAAGGGACTGAGGTATAAGACTCCAACATCTTTTTAGGGGACACAGTTCAACCCATAACAGCATTCGAGAGAGGTCTGGGGGTTCAGATTAGAGCAGCAGCCTCTGCTTGGCCGAACGCTCTGGGGGCTGGGTTCGGTGCCCTGAGGGATGTCCTCGGACAGATGACCTCCAGTGGAGAGAAAGGGTCCCTGGACTGCCTTCATGAAGGGTCCTGAAGCCAGAGCCACCGAGGGCAGCGAGGTTCTGGAGACTGGCCTCCTAGGTTCCTTCGGTTGGCTTCTCTCTAACCACCCACCGGCCTTCTCTCTCATCACTGTGCTCCCCATCAGGGTGCTTTCCTTTCAGGGAGCAGCTCCAAGACCCAGGCAAATATCCCACTCACCATGCAGGGAACAAATCTCTGCTTTAATTGCCAGGGCAATTAGTGCGCTCCTAGTGTCGAAGACATCACCTGGAAAAGCACTTTGGCTAATTTGAATTTAAGCAGAGCTCTGAAATGACTGAGGGCCCTACTGCGAGGGTCCGGCCCCTCCTCCTCATTCGGCTGGCAACCCTGGCCCCTCCAGCCCCTGCCCCCAGAGCTCCTCTGCAAAGCTGCCGGCATCCCCCCCTCCCTGAGCGGAGGGGAGTAGGTTGGAGGTGCAGGCCAGGGCTGCCAATCTGCCAGGCGATGGGAAAGAGAATCACGCAGCAGTGAGCCGAAACTCAGGGGGAGCTCGGAGGAGGCAGAATGTAATTGTCTTGATTGGAATTTTCCTGGGCCCCCAGCCAATCCCACTTCCATCTTGTCGACCTAAACATCAAGATTTCGCCTTTCATCATGCTGCTCGAGAGCGCTCTTCTCCTTTTCTGCCTCTTCAAACTCCTTATCTGAGCAAAGCACAAAGAAACCTCTTTTCAAACAAAAATTGTCTTGAAATTCAGAACAGAATGCAGGACTTGCGGCCCCTAGGAGATCCCACTGCCTGACTAAGCAGGGGTGTGAAGGAGGGCCAGGGGGGAACATCTGACCTTGAACTCACCACCAAGGGACATCATGTCAGGTCATGCTCAGTCCCGAGCAATATGGATTAAGTGGAGGAGAAGGAAAGAGAAAGGGGAAGAATTTAGTTCATTTTCTCTTTTTTTAGATGCATACTCAGTCACTGGCCATCCCAAGATGTGTTCTGTAAACAGTGTGACTGGCGATCCCCTTGGCCGGGGTGGAGTCTGGCGCAGGAGCTGGGAGAGAACCTCTTTCTCCGAATCAAACCCTGCCGTCCGTGTCCACACTGCTGCCTTTTAGCAGGAAAGCTTTCCCCACTCTTGATGTGTCTTTCTGTGCAGAGGGAGACCCATTATAAGACTCTGGCCTTTTCCTTACCCTGGGGAAGGTGGACTTCCCTCAATGGTGAGTTTTGTAGCAGGACCTAGGCACTTAGGTCTGCTCTTCTGCTCCCCGGTCTCGTGGGAGCCG
Source organism: Spilogale gracilis (assembly GCA_004023965.1). Classification (NCBI taxonomy): domain Eukaryota; kingdom Metazoa; phylum Chordata; class Mammalia; order Carnivora; family Mephitidae; genus Spilogale; species Spilogale gracilis. Next base: position 163,076 of record PITA01001278.1, read on the forward strand.
GCTCTCCCCAGGCATCCGACCTCTGCATGTGCTTCCATGGTGTAAATGCCAACGTGAGTAGTCCCCTGACTACTGCCGTATGGCGGGACTGGGTGGGTCCCCAGGGACCATCACCTTGCAAGCCCATCTGAGTCTAACACTAAGCTACAGGCTCAAATCTAAGGGATATTTTGGCTTCCATCTGTCTTATGCTTTGCCTTATTTGTCCATTGATTTTAGACACAGGTGGAGGATAATGGTGCTTTGATAATGGCACTCTGAAGTCCCCTCAGCTGGTTTATCCCATCCCATAACTGCTCTTGGGCCACACCGCAAGTAGGATGCTTGAATTAGCGATTCTCCTACTTTACCCCATCAGAAGATGCTGGTTTTTAGACGCTACAGATGCTAGCAGTTTCCCTTGATCCCTGCACAAACTTGGAGTTGGACATGTGACCTCTCCAGGGTAGAGAGACCAAGACTGAGAATCTGGGTCAGGTGGAGACTCACTATCTGATCCCAGCCGCTGCTGACTCAGTGGGAGTGCTGGGAAGCCTATGTTTGGATGGTGCCTGTCCCATTTGCCCCCTAGCTGGTCAGCCTGATGGGCTCCGAGAGAGTCAGGGAGCAGGGCACCATGAGGTCCGGCCTTTCCTGACTGTAGGGGAAGCTCCTTTTGAGTCCTGACAGCCTCGCGGAGGTGGGGGTGAGTGGTCATCGCAGTGAGGCAGGCGGGCCTTAGCCAGCCTAAGCGGGCCTCCTTCTTGCTAGTGTTTGCAAAGGGCAGAGTGAGTCACAGTCTGAGGCGGGAGGCCTGCTGCCAGCTGCAGTTTGGGCTTTGCACAACTCCTTGGGGCGCCACCATGCTGTGTAGTCATTATGAATTTATAGAATTATTACAAGGGCCCACAAAGAGCAGTAATGCACCTTGAGGGAGGGCACCTTCCCTGAACTCTCAGAAAATTGCCGTTTGGGCTAGCAATATGAAGTGTAAATGCCTTCAAGATGAACTTTTCATTTTACCAAGGAGACATCTGAGAGCCATGGAGAAGAGCCTTAGGTCACAGATCTGGCTGGTAGCAGAGGCAGGACGGCACTAGTTTTCTCAAACAGGTGTGATAAGGTGGGCATCCAAGCAATACCACCTTGCCCCCTCGATACCCCTCCTGATGCGACATGGCACCCACGGGCTGAACCCTCACTCCCTCCCCATGCTCCCCCCATACCCAGCCTACCTGTCGTGAACTGGGTGGTTGTGAACCGGCTCTCATTGCTCCCGCGGACGGCACTGACCCATACCTCGTAGTGGGAGCCGGGCCTCAGGGCCTGCACTGAGTACTGGCTCAGGGGAGGTTGGAGCCGGAAAGTGGTCTTCCCACCTTCCCCGCCCACCAAGCCATACTTCAAGAGGATGAAATCAACTTTGGCTCGAGGTGGGGTCCACTCCACGAAGGCCACAGTGTCTGAGACATCTCGAACCACGATCTGTGTGGGCCCATCAATGACTGAATGAAAAGAATCAAGTAGAAAAAAGAGTTTGAGAAATAGGTGTTCGAAATCAGCTCTCTCCTCTCCTCCTTAGGTTAGCTTGGTCACTTGAAGAGAGGTTGGGTATTATCATCCCAATTTACAGATGGGGAGAATGAGACACAGTAAGACAAAATCGCTTTCCTGAGGACACAGGGTTTGGCCACAGGGGAAGTGACTCTGGAAGTCGGTTTCCCCACATCTTGCTCTCACCAGGCTCTGCTGTTTCAGCTCTGACACTTCCCCTTCTGGGCAGGGGAAGGGCGCCCAATGGCTTGAGAGGTCATCACTGCTTCTGCCTGGAGGTAATGAGCCAGAGAACTGAGAGATGTGCTTCTGGTGTGTGTGCCCTGCCCTTCTCTCACCTTCTCTGAGCCCTGACCAAAGATCTTTAAGATTATCAGTCCCATATAAACATCTGACGTTTCCAACTCAGTTGCCAAGATGGTGTCATGAATGTCCAGATGTCCCTGCTCAGCTTCGCCTACAACTCTGTCAGCCCAGTTGCTAAGACAGTACTACAACCCAACAGACATTTGCACTGTGGATGGTAAACATGCAAATTTCTGGGGAAACTTGCTCTTCTAGGAAAAAAAAAAAAAAGGACCTTAGTTTAGAAAGAGTTATCTTGTGGGCTCTTTTTTCCTACCTGTTCTTGCATATTTCTGAGCTAGAAGGGCACTGTGTGCCCCTCCTGAGCCCTGGCCTCTGGCACTGAGTGGCTGAGGGAACATCAGTGTGACCTAGAAAAGCTGCTTGGTGTCCCAGGGGGCCCACCATCCTTGGTTCCAACCCCCACTGGGGTCCTGTTCATTGTGAATTAGATAATGGTGAGGTCAGGGAAGGGGAGAGAATGCAGAATGGAAATAGAAAAAGAACTTCGTGATGAAAATAGAAAATGCTGTCCTCAACTCCTCATGGTAGGTCTGCATGGCCAATGTGTCCTTTTTGAATTACGCATCACCTTCTAAAAGAGTAGGCCCAGCTTCCATGTCTGCATTTATAATATGACTATGCCTCTCTGGCTGGAGCTGATTAATATTAATGTTCTTCAAGGATTTGAAATTGGAACCAAAGGCTCAGGTTCTCTGGTTAGGTGGTTTGAGACCATGTAAAGTCCGCTGGTGTGACCATTCTCTACCATAGTCACGCATAGATAGAAAACATCTGATCAGAAGAGAGAGCAAACAGTCAGGAGGGGGGTGAAGAGGAGAGGGGGTGACTTATCATCAATACATACTTGGTCTTGGTCTGCTCCTGGCACAAAGCTCAGAAAACCCTGGTAATTTCCTAAGTGAGGAGAGTACTAACGTCTTTTGTGATGTTAATGAGGGTGAGGATAAGGGTTGGTTCCCAGGGTCAAGAGCCTCATGATTAGAGGGTTGGCGCTGTCAGTCCCACTCTTGACCTCTGGTTAATATCAGTCCAGCCTGTAAGGAAGCCTCTGTAAAAACCCAAAAGGACTAGGTTCAGAGAGCTTCCAGGCTGAGGAACCGGAGCGCTTCCAACCGCAGTGCTGCCATGCCGGGACCCCAGACTCCATAGAGACAGCAGCTCTTTTGTTTAGGGCTTTGCCCAGTGTGTCTCTTCATCGGCTGTTCGTTAGTCTCCTTTAATATCCTTTGTAGTAAACCAGTCATCTTGTGAGCAAATGGATTTCCTGAGTTCTGGGAGCAGCTCTAACAAATCAATGAAACCTGAGGACGGGGTGGTGGAACCTCTGATTTCTAGTCAGTTGGTCAGGAACACGGGGAGTGACCTGGATGCGCACTGGCACTTGAAGCGGGGGCAGTCTTGTGGGACTGAGCCTTCAGCCTGTGGGATCTGTTCCTGTCTCTGAGTACATAGTTTCGGAATTGAGTGGAATTGTAGGATACGCAGCTATGTCCAGAGAATTGCTTTGTAGGAGGACCTCCCTCTTCAACATGTGCGCGCGTGCACGCGTGCACACACACACACACACACACACACACACACACACACACAGGAATTAGGTGCAGAATTTTAGGAACAAATATACATAGAGAAGGAGAAATGAGTGACTCCAGGGAGCTTCTAGAAAGACAGAGTAACCTGAACCTGGCTTTCCATGCCATCTAGATATGTTCTGGTCCTGGGGTTTCAGGAGACACTCTATGTCCTTCCGGTAAATTGTCTTATTTTGCTTTAGCTGGTTAAAGAGAGTTTTTCTTCCTTGTTACCAGAGAGTCTTGACTAAGAGTGGATTTTTAAACCAGTCCATTCTGGAGCACCTCCTACTGACTCCAAAATGGAGCATCTGCCAAAGGATGGACTTAGTCTCCGTTTGAGCTTCTCAATCTTTCAGAGTTGGGCCTTTTCCTGGACACCCCATCCTCTTTCTGAGTCTAGTCCAGTCTTGTTTTCTATTAAGCAGCTTAGGATGTTTGGCTTAGTGCCAGCCAAAATGAAAATCACCAGGCCATTTTGGTGCCACCTGGTTTGGAGTTAAAAAGAAGTTCTGTTTTTCATATTTGGGGTAATGATATCATTTAACAGAACACATCCAGATGTTTTCAGCATGCTGAATTTAATGGCTTTAGGTAACCTGGGCCTTTTAAATTTAATTTCATAACTAAATAGGAGAAGTGGTCTTCTAGCTGCTGTATAAACATAAAGGTTGAAACACAGACACTCAGTATGTGAGTGTTAAATAAATGGAATAAATGGATACCCCCTGTATCCATTAGAAAAAAGGGGAAGCATTTCAAAGACTTGGAGCTTCTTGAGAAAAAAAAATGTCACAGAAACTCAAATGACATTGGAAGGCTTTTGTCCCTTAACTCTTTAAATCCCCAAGACCTTAATCATAATGGATTGTCCGTATTAGAACACAGTCGTGCAGCATAGGGGGCTCTAGTTAGTTGCAGGAGGTCTAGTAATTTGCATTCCCTAAAGGGCCTGCCTGGAAGAAGCCAGTCTGAGTGCCTTTGAGGACTCAGAGCTTCCCAGGAAGGGCTGGTGTCAGTCAGACCTCAGCAGAAGGAAATAATTAAACAATCGTTCCCTGAGAACAGCAGACAGCGTTGGGAGACAACCTTCTTTTCTCTAGCCACCCTTGGATTCTGCCCTCCTGTTGGCCCCTCAGCAGTGGTGTCCCCATTCCAGAACAAGTTGGTATCAACTTGTTTTCAATTTAGGTCCTAATTTCTAAACAAACACAAGCTCTACTCAGAAAGTCAACTGGAATAAATCTTTTTCTTTCCATTTCTTCATGACTCTGTACGCAGCGCCAAAGTATTAACTAGAACATTTTTCTTAATTGAAAAAAGATCTGCCTAGCTTTACCACAAATTTCTAAATCTGGAATTTGAATCTTAAGGACCTTCCAAACCAAAAAAATATCGCAAATTTTGTAAAAATGTGGCTTGAGTAGAAGACTGAGGCAGGGTTAGATTGTTTTCCCCAAATTTGGAGGAAATACTTTCTCCAGCAGCAGTGCTCTTCTGTACCCTCTTCTGAACCACCTTCTTTGTCTAGGCTTTTGTTTTCCAGTCAGGTTTTCTTAATATCACTTCACAGGAATGACTTGGAGTCACTGAAATGTCCCGTCCCCAAGGAAGAACATTTACACAAGTCATGGGATGTCAGGTTCCAGCATAGCCTCAGGGAACAGAGTTGTGGAAAAACCCTCGTCTCTGGCGTCTGAAGAAATTCCTACGGCGAACTTTCAGGTTTAATGGCAATGGAGTTTCTTCTAAAACATATTTGCATTAGGACAGTAGTTTTAAGCCTTTTTAGGGGCCAATAATAGCCTTTTCCTTTAAACGACAAAATCTTAAATGACCGTACAGAATATAGAACAAGGAGCTGTCTTGGTTGGAGACTGTGTTGGGCATGGGCACAGATGTAATCCGAGGCCTGAATCTCCCCTTCATCCTTGCCTCGAGCCTCTGCCATGGAGCACTGATGCGCTAATGGGACATACTCTAATGCCACCATAGTTTAAAACCAATGTTTTCGAGGCTGAGCATAAGCCTCAGCACCTGATGTTATTTAGTTTGGATCCAATTAGCAAAGTATGTATCACTAACATGGTCTCACTACATGGTGTTATTCTTTTTTTCTGGCCAGCTTGGCCTTTGTCCTAAACCCATAACTGACTTTCTCAGGTGTCAATGTCAGTGTAAGAGAAAAAAAGCTATACCAACATTCACCCATCTCAGTGTCTGTTAACTAAAAGGGGAAAGTGCTTGACTTTCGGGTCTCAGCTCCCACATCAGTAAAATGAGACCAGAAATGATACCAGATGCTATTTGTAACTTTTGAGAAATTCCTGGGGGTGGGCACGCACATATGTATCATAATTGCTAATTTACAGCATCGAAGTTGGCCATCCTTTGTTAGCTAAGAAAACAATAAGGCAAAAGATGATGCATACTGATTTGAAACTAGAAACAATAGTTTCCCTAGAATTAACTGTGGGGATAAACTAATGTTCAACTTAAGCCATCACCGTGAACAGTGGGACCCAACTCACATGTTCTTGTTTGGAGGGATTTATTTCCACCTGCTCTCACTTCTAAGTGTGTTCTCCGCATATATGTGTGATACGCTAGGTATTGAGCACTCTCTCATCAACATAGTACGAATCACTTTGCGTGCTTTTTCTGATTTAATCCTCATGCCAACGCAAAGAAGGAGGTACTTTCATTCATCACTGGAAAATGATGGCAAGTTTGGGAAAGGTTGGACGACTTTCACTAAATCCCACAATAGATAAGAGTTAGTTCTTGCTGGTTCTTAAGCTCAAGATACTAAGGGCTGACAAATGAAGCCTCTTCAGATCAGAAGAAATATGCTGGAAATTCTAACCAAGAATTTTCCGCATATAATACTCTCCCAGATTTCTGTGCTTGCAAAAGGTTTAGCAATAGGGAAGATGTTCAGCTAAGCTTTTGGTAGAGTAGCTTCATATCTAGATATCTAGATCATTTTCAGCTCTGGGAGAAAACCCAACACCCGTTGTCTCTCTACTTCTTGGGTGATTTGCTCTCCTTTTTCCAGCGTGACCTGATGGGTAGATGTAGGAAGAAGGGTTGGAAACACTTACCAGTAGAGACGCTGGCTGAGGTAGGGGGGCTCCGGGCTTGCTCTTTGAGAGCCACCACATTGACAATGTATTCCTCTCCAGGCTTTAGTCCTGTCTGATTGAAGGATGTAACGTCACTGGGCAGCTGAGCAATCACCCCTCCTTCATTATTCTGGAGGGTGGGAAGAAAAAGAGCAGAAAAGGCAAAAGAGAAAAATCACTGGGAGAGAAAAGTGTGAAACATCAATTGTGAATTGTTAATTAAAACTGGGGCCCACATCTGTTCCCGTGATGCTGACAGCTGAATGTCTGGAGCCAGGAAAAAATCCCAAAAGACTCAGTAAGAATCTTGCCACTCTATGAGGATTTGGCCAATGGAAAATCAACTTTCAAGAACATTTCTTTGGCCCTCCTTGAGTCTTTTGAGTCTGCCAATAAAAATTGGTCATTGGGTGATGTAGACTGACTGTTGCCAAAGATTCCAAATTTGATGGTTACGGTTAACATCCATCAGATTTTGGGGACATTTATTATGATGAGTGTGCCCTTGGCTATTTAGAAGAGTGGACTTGTGTCTGTGTATGCCTGTGAATATCTTCATGTATACATACAACATTTTTCAGACTAAGACAGTCCCAGTTTTGAATGAGCTGGGGCTATTGTTTTGTTCTATCTGGAGTTTTCCATGCCGCTACACTGGGTGCAAATCTGTCAATGTCTTGTTTTCCCTTTACCCAGATGAGTTAGGAGGCAATGGTACAGCCAGCTAGGAAGTACAAAGAAGAGAAAAAGGAAACACGAAACAAAGAATAACACAAAGGAAAAAGGAAAGAGACAAACTGATGGAAGAGGAAATGAGAAGGATTAACTTGATGATGTGGGGTCCAGGATCATCTACCTACCTACCTCTCAGTCTGTCTGTTATTATACATTTTCTGTGTGTGTCCCTAGAAATGGAGGAGACAAGAAGACTCTTTTTGTGTCACTCCATTCTTCCCTATTCTTTGGACTCTGTTTATGTTACTCGGAGTGCCCTATGTGTAATTTATAGCCATACTCATAAATCACGGGGACACATGCTCCTCCACACCTCCTGGCTCCCCTTCTCCCCCCAGCCAGTGGCTATAACCTACAGATCATACAGTTATTCTGTGTGGCCATGTGTTTGACCTTGGCATGCCCTGGCCAAGATCTCATTTAGAGTTTTTACATATTAGATGTAAAATAGGCAAGCCTAGCATAGTTTTCTTCTGCCTCAGCATCAGGATGATAGAATTCTCTGTGCCCTGTTATACACTCAGTTGCCTATCATACTTTAGTGGTCATTCTAATGCATATAAGACCTATAAGAATTCCTGTTTGGATGTATTTAGCTTGTTGTGACACGACTCTATCCACATAGAGAGGAAAGTCTTGCTTTAATGGACAGGAACCTGGAGCCCTGGATTCCTGTGTTAAGCCTGCTACCAACTAGCGATCCAATGCTATTTAAGTTTGCTGAGTCTTAGTCTCTTTAAACTGAACAAACTCAATGCAAAATGAAGGGTCACACTTGTGAACTTGAAGATCTCTGGTAGCTCTAACAGTCCAGGCCTTGAAGAATGTTGAAGTAAAATAATGGTGAGATCACTGTCTTATTAGCCAAATATGTGTCGTCTGTCATTAAGTCTGATGAATGGAAAAATGCTATTTGATATAGAAAGATGAAGGTGGGGTAAGGCCTATGATTAAACATTACATTCCCATGAGTGGTAGAATTGGGGAGAATATCAGCAGGGCCAACAAATTCTGGAAAACCAGAACTCACAGGTGCCTCTGGCAACTGGGAAAAGTCAGTTCTAGATGAACACACTAAAATGCTACTTTAAAGGATAGAAAGGAATTGGAATACTTTTTAACTCAAAAACTAAGAACATAATTTGTTTAAGGACAAATGTTCTCAATTAATAGGTTACAGAAGGTATTTTTGTGTTATGCCTCAGACCTTTAGAGCCTGGCCATGCAAGCGGACTTTTGGAGCTTCTTCTGTATGGAACAAAGCCATGTGACTGATTCCATCTGACTTTCCTTATGTCCTAAAGAGAAGCCCCAACATTTTGAAGGTTTAGTTTTTAGACTTGCTAAAATCATAGCTTGCCAAACTCTAGAGCTCTCTCAGCAGAGAGCTGGGCCTGGTGGCTGCTTCCCACGTCCTGTCTTCCAAAGCCAGGGCATGAAGCTTAGGGTTACTCTTGCTAGTCAGTCCACCACACCTTTGTGGAAGAGATGTTCTAAAGCCCAGATACCACCAAAGGTCCATTTACATTCTTAGCTGACTGGAGAGAGACACTGGGTAGCACTGTCCAGGAGCTCCTGATTCCAAGTTGAGGGTATGAATACTCCAAATGAGGCTGGTTGGCAGTGTCACAAGTGGACATTACCTTTGGAATGAAGCTGATCTCCCACCCATCGAAGGAGAATGAGAAGGGCTCCCACTGCACCTCCACGGTGGTCTCTGTGATAGTCTTGAAGCGTAGCCCTTGAGGCGTGGAGAGATCTGGAACACAGCAATGTGGGTGGACCATGTCATGGCTATCCCCAGCAGGGACAGAGAGCATCACCTGGGGGGCTTTGCCTGGGTGTCATCCCTCCACACCTTGGGTGCAGCGGGCAGTCCCAACCTTATGGCAAACATGGAGGGTCCTAGGTGCAGGATTGGCCCACTCTGTCATAGCCTTGGTGCTGCCCTCTATTGGTGACACACGGGTGAACTTAACAAACATAATCTCATGAATACTTTTTTAATGCTTTCTCTTCCATCCTAGGTTAATATTAAAATACAAAAGAGTCAGCCTTTCCTTTCATTACTAATGTGGCAAATCTTGGTATTTAATACAATGCCTTTCTCAGAGGATTGAACACTTATCTTTGGAGGCTTTAAGGATTCCTGAGAGGCAGTAAAATGTTCCCATTTCATACCTAGGAAGAGGGAGGCACAGAGACAGTTGGCTAAGGATGCAAGCCAACTTAAGAACAGACTAGAATGTCTTTCTTGATTGTCTGATGTGCAGTCACTGAATTTTGTTTAGCTCAAATCACCATGTCTAGGATGGTCTAAGATTTCCATTTCATGTACACGAGGCACCCAAAGGCACACTCAAAGGACAATAGCAGATCCTGGGATGTTTGCGCTCACTCCACGGTCTCCCTTCAGTTCTTCACCATTTGTCTCTTCTCTCCCTCACTCACCTTTGCCTCACTTATCTTGTCTTTCATTCCTTTCTTAATCGCCGCTTTTTTCTAACCCCATCCCGCTGTGCACACACAAACACACACACGCACACACAGACAGCGGCATGCACGGGTTCAGTGAGGTGGAGTTATGCTTGTCATAATGGAGCTCCAATTACCAGTCCTGAGATATGACAGAGTGACTTTTCTCAGTTCTCCAGGGAGCCTGCTTCCATTTTAACTTTGCTTCTTGTGGGGTATTCCATTGGAAAACTGACAGATTCTCATCCTTCCTGTTTGGAAGCTTCCTCATGTTTCTTGGTTGAAAGGCAGGTCTGATTCTGAACCCACTTGAAGGCACGTCAGGTGAGTTTACATGATTTTGTCCTTGTCACCTGGGAGCTTGCCTGAGGGGATGCCCTGAATTGGCACAGCGCATGCCACGGGGGGTGGGGGGGATGGGAGGGGATGGAAACCTCATCGCTGCGTGTGCACGTGGACAAGAGAGGAGACGCCTGGGAGTCGGGCCAGGCACTTGCTGTGGTGACTCATCCCCGAGCAAGGTGGGAACAGCGGCAGATGGTGACCTGCCTCTCTGCACAATCATCGAAGATATTTAAAACTGGTTTCAAGCACCAGAGGAATTTAGAAAAAAAGGTCAAATATAAACAGAAATAATTACAGGCATATTTACAGAATCAGCGTTCAGAGGGGGAATCCAGGATCATAACGGGATCTCTGTCACCTGGAAAGCAAGGGGACGGGATGATTCCTTAAATCCTTTCCCCTCTGCTGGCCCCTATCCTTCTGAGTGCAATTCAAGTCCAAGAAGCCTTCAAGGCCTGCTCTTCTTACTTTGACCTCCCCCTTCTCTGAACTTTGTTATCCAAATACCATCTTGTCCTTTGAGACCTACATAAAATGGACTGAAATTTCTTATCCCTTCTTTGGTGAGAAGTCTTATTTCCTGACCAAGGGGCATCTGGTTCTCGGTTACTTCTTGATCCAGTTTCCTGCTACTGCTAAATTCTCTGCGTGATATAATAAAAAATATTCGGTTTTTGTCCCTGGGTTCCTGGCGTGCAACTCCTAAAATTTCCGGAATCTCTGCAGTTATATGAATATCTGTTGTATGACTGTGAGCTAACTAGAGAGCCGGTTTCCAGAAAAACCACAGCATGATAAAAGATCAGAACTTGCAGCCCCTGTTCCAACTTCCAGGGAGGGGAGATGGGTGGAAGACTGAGGTATTTACCAAGAGCCAGTAACCTATTCAATCGGGGCTACACAGTGAAACCTCCATAAAATTCCCCAAGCAACAGGGTTTGGAGAGTTTCCAGACTGGTGAAGGGAGGTGCTGGGAGGTGTGATGTATCTGGAGAGGAAAAGGAAGCCCCACACCCCATCTGCCATCCCTTGCCCTAAGCATCAATTCTATTTGGCTGTCCTCGAGTTGAATCCTTGGTAATAAAACAGTACTAGTAAGTGAAGCACATTCCTGTGTTCTTGTTCTAAGGAATTATCAAACCTAAGGAAGCATTGTGGGACTTTACACCTGGTCAGTCAAAGGTGCCATGACAGCTTTGGACCTGTGACTGGTGCCCGAGGTGGGGACAGTCCTGTGAGAACTCAAGCCCTAACCTGTGGGTTCTGATACTCACTCCAGGTAGACAGTGTCAGAGCTGAATTGTAAGTCACCTTTCCAACATCTGAGAGGTGGAGGAGCAGTACTGGAGAAGATGATTTAAGAAGCCAGAGGTGTATCAAGAAAAAAATAACAGTGCCTTTCAATTTGCTTCTTACTCTACTCTTTGACGAAGTCAGTGTTAATACTTGGTAGGCAATCTTTTAAAATTTTGCTATGCTTAAATAAAATACATGTAAAATACAGATATGCACCTATAGGAGTTTTCCCCTGTTCTAAATAAAAAAACAAAAAACACAAAACAACTATTTCTTATGGAGAGCGGTTTAGCTGGCCACTCTCTCTGTCTCAACCTCTCTTTCTCTGCACTGAATCTTTCTTAAACTATCCTCTCGAGCCTCAACTTTTATCATCAAAATAGACTATATTTTTGCTAAACAAAAGACCATGAAGAAATTATGCCACCTCTCTCTGAGGAGAAGTGGGTGTCGTCAGTGTAGTTTTAAATAAGATTTTTTTTTCCCACTCTGCTATACACTTACCATCTGCAACATACCATTTAACACTTGCTTATTATACGTCCTACTTCATATCTTCTGGTTTTGAATCCCTAACTAGATTCAAAGTCTGTGTTAAGTCTCATACTTTCTTTGACTTCTAATCAGACTCGAGCTTAAAACAAGTCAAAACTCAATAATTGCCTTTTTGTCCTTTCGGTTCTATAATGGATGGGAACTGCCTGGATTTGGAAATTCTCTTAATTGGAAGTGCCATTTTAATGATTTACCCTTTTCCCAAGTGGGTCACGTCAGAAGCCCTTCCCCTCAAGAGCTGTGATTATCGCAGGCATCCCTGAAGAATTAAGAAAAGGCACTACTATCATGAATGCCCATGATCTCATGGAGGAGAAAAGAAGAATGAAGTAGGGTGGGGAGATGTTACGTACGGGTGGCCGCCGTGGCAGTGATGGGAAGGCTGAGGATGTTGCTAATGACAGCGTAGACGCTGATGTTGTAGGTGAGACCTGGCTCCAGCTCCGTAATGGTGACACCACTCCAATCTCCAGGTACCCGCTGCTGGAGCTGAAGGCCCCCCAGGGCCGTCGGCTGGTAAGAGATCACATATTCCGTCACTGCCATCGGCCCGTCCCATTCCAGCTCAATGGACCTGTCGCTGATACCAGCCACTCGCAAGTCCTCTGGAGGGGCAACTACCGGGAGGTAATACACAGACAGCATGAGCTCAGAGGACTGCCTTCCCCATCCTGGACTCAACTTTCTTCCTCACATCTCACCCCACACACCCTGTCCGCATGTCCTGCTCCGCTCACTGGCTTGAAGTGATCTTTCACTCCTTCTGTGGGCAGGTTCTTGTCTTTTCTGTGCTTAAGTACTTCTCCCTCCCTAGGGCCATGAGCTAGTGGTGTGCCCGAGCCAGCTCTCGCTAGCTTGTGGAAGTGGAACGTCAAATTTTCAGGAATTTTTCAAGACCATTGTTAAATGCAGCCATCATTAAAGATTCAATTGTATAAATGAACAGTTAAGTAAATTGTATTAAAACAGAGGGAGGGGCGCCTGGGAGGCTCAGCTGGTTAAGCAACTGCCTTCGGCTCAGGTCATGATCCCGGAGACCCGGGATCGAGTCCCACATTGGGCTGCCTGCTCGGCGGGAAGCCTGCTTCTCTCTCTCTCACTCCCCCTGCTTGTGTTTCCTCTCTGGCTGTGTTTCTCTCTGTCAAATAAATAAAATCTTTGAAAAAAAATATTTTAAAAAAATTAAAAAAAAAACCCAGAAGGAGTAAATACCCAAAACTCATCACTTTCAAATTATTTCACCACATTTTACTGCTCTCCATGCCCTCGAGGTAATACACGTGGTTGAAACTCTCTGGTGGAAATACTATAGAAACTGGACTCTACAGGACAGCTCTTCCCGACCCTGTATTGAGTGACCATATGTCATGCAGATAGTCTGAAAGCAGCCTTATAAGGAGTATTTCCACCATGGAAACTGGCACATGCTATAAAGCAGGCTTTTTAATTTTTTCCCTCGGAGGGCTAGTTGTTACATATTTAATAGCACACCACTGACCAACATTTTCGGTAGTTCAATAAGTGTATGCCATCAGATTTCCTTAGGAACCCATATTTGACTTGGCAAGTGGGAATAAAGGCTTATTCTTGGTTATCTTGCAAAATGTAAGAAGCCAAAAAAGTCACTTCTGAGTGCATGGCCCCACGAAGATGTTCAATAACCCTTTCTTGTATTATTCTCCCTTTGAAAAAGAGACCATTTAAGGTTTTGAAAGAAATGTAACTTGTGTTAGACTAGTTTTTCTTGGCCTTGATCTTGCAGATGATGAAAAAGAAGCATTCTTGAGGGCTTATTTTTCTCTCTTGTTCCATGCCTCAAATGTCACTCAAAGTATCACCCAAGAATAAGCCTCACTGAAATAGTCTTTCATGTATGGTTCCCTCAGGAAGTCAAGATTCACCAGGAGTGTTGGTATAATAACTGAATCTTTAAGATCCACCAGGAGGCTAACGCCAATGTGCTTGTCATTGCACCTGCCCAGAGATTAAGTAAAAAATTGGAACAATATTGAAATAGTCATAATCAACTTATAAATTTCCATGTGAAGGTGTTAGTTTAAGAGTCATCACTGGCTTTGAATGTCTCCTCTGAATGTCCTCACTCTTTCACCTTCGTGAGAGCCTAGGACTGAGCCAGCTGCCATTCATAGACTGTGTGTGTGCAGAGCGACTGTCCTCTCTGTCCAGCTCACACTTGGGCCCTCAAATCCTTGGCAGAGGCAGAAATGACAAGGCCTCTAACCCAGACGTGAGGGAGGGAAATTAGTGCCATGCTGGGCATTTGCTTTGACTGTTTTTACCCCCAAACCATTCATTGAATAAAACAGTCTAGAAGGCAGAGCTCCCTGTGATCAGAGATGGCCGATGCTGACCAAAACAAAAAGTTAGAATTCATTAAAAAATTTTTTTTCATTTATAAAACTAAATGCATGTAATTAAACATCAAATGATCATTTATGAGCTTATAGCATTTCTAATTCTGACATTATTGAAGCTCTGAACTGCAATAAGATCTTCGGGATAGCCTGGCCCGGGGACCAAGGGAAGATGAGTTTATATATAGCATCTGTCAGGACTTTGCATGATTCTATTGAACACGTATTGTACACCGGGCATAATGCCAAGCACTCTTATAGACTGTCTCGTTTTGTTCTCTCACCAACACTATGAGATAGGTATTATTATCACCCCTCTTTTACAGATGAGGAAACTGGCTCCCACACTCAGCAAACACAGAAGCAAGGATTTCAGCCAGGTGCAATGGCTCTAGAACCTCCTAGCCAGTAAACAACACCACTTTACATTTTCACAGCGATTCACAATCTATAAATCATGTTTGGACACACCATCTAAATGAAATGTTAAAACGTCCTTTAATCGCAGCCCTATGAGGTAGAGTGGGTAGACATAATTATCCCAACTTCACAAATGGAGAAACTGAGATCCAGGTTAAGAGACTTGCTAAAAGTCAGGGAGTTGGGGCAGAACTGGTTCTCAAACCCAGATCTTCTACACTCTTAGTGTTCTTTCCCCTACAACTTGTAGGATGGGTTATGAATTGAGCCCAGTGCCTTTTCTTCAGTTATACTAATGGGAACTACAGTGAAGGAGAGTGCAGACTATTCTTTAAGATGTGAATTCCAGACTGGGGCTTATCCTAGAGGCAAGAAACTTATTTTAAAAAGCATCCTCTACTGCCTGCCTCTTGCAATTCAACACAACTGATTCCAAGTTTCCTAAGTGGGACTTCTCCTGTCATAGTCAAAGAAATGGCCATTCCAAATTTCAAGTCATCAGAGACTCCTAGGGCACTTTGAACAAGTCAGTGTATTTCTTTTTAGTTCCTTCTTCCAGAAAATAAAGCTAATAATGATCCAAGCAGAGAGCTTTGGGATTTTAAAGTAAGAAGGGAGTGTAGAAGGATTTTGTATCTTGACAGCTTCACTTGGCAAATTTTTTATCTTGATACCTGAGCCTGGTGGTCAACACCGCCTTCACTTGTGATTATAGAGCAGCAATGGTGTTCTTTGTGATGGGAGTACTCTTGGGGGCCATGGCTCAATGGAAGAAGCCATGACCACTGGCACTTGCCCTATCATGTAGCAGCAGCTGTGTACATTGTGGGTCAGTAATTCTCATAAGATGAAATGACACTGAACTATTAAAAGAATCTGTAGAAGAGCCATATGCCTTGATTCAATTACTCGAGGATGGAAGCAAGTATTTGTAGTCTTTCTTTGGGGTTGCAGCTTTGGACTTTGGGGAAGAGCAGGCAGTTAAAAAGGAATAAACTGTGGTGCGAAGAATTGGGGTTGCTTTATCTGCAAAGAGTCCATGCTGTTTACTTTTTAGATCCTGCCTCAGTTGTGCACATGTATGCTGAGAGCTGTTGGAACCAGTTGTGTAAAGTGTCTTGCCCCAAGGAGCGAGTAATTTCAGGTGCCAAAGGTCGGGCTGGCTGAGGTATGGGCAGAGACAGAGGCTGACTTGGATGGATTTTTACAGGTCTGGCTGAAGTCCAGGGAACAGCACTCTGGATTGTTCCAGGTCCTACTGAGGTAGTTCTTTCACCTGCTTACTCCTCGGGAGTTTTGGCTAGTTCACCGGGAAGATCTGTGCGAATCTCCTTCACTGGGGACAGGTGCAGACAAATAGATGAACCTGCCTCTCTCCTTCCCCTCCAATGCCTTAAAAAACCATTTGACAGGGTTCAGCTTTCCTAACAAAAGGCTATTTCTCTGTGTACATGGCTTTTATAATTTTCATTTTTCACTTCTGCTCTACTTAGCATCCCAAAGAGGATTAAAGAGCTCTAGAAGTTGGTAGGAGACCAAGGTTCTCATTCTTGCTCCGCCATTAATTAGAGGTCTGGCTCTGGAAAATCCTTCTGTCTCTCTGGACTGCTGCTTTTTTAAATTTGTAAGATGAGGAGCGCAGTGTAGCTTCTTTCTACGGCCTGTTTTGAACGTTCATATTCATCACTTTTTCATTCTATTATCTTTACACAGCCAGAGAACAGAGGCAAGAAGGTTGAGATTTTGTCCCGTGGCATGCTATGAGCAAAGATCAAAGCTTAGAGTCAAATATAGTGCCTCATCAAGGCTAGTCAGTTGTATCCAAGCTCTGGTGGTCTAGGGGGCCCAGAATGAAGCCCACACGATGGGCAGCTGTAAGCCATGGCCTTGCCAAAGAGAAAAGAGGGACTCATGCAGAGGTATATTTTGTGGCTGTCCATGATTTCACCTTCCTTATTCTTCTCTCTCCTGCCCTCACTCCGGATGGCAAGGGAAGCAGGGATGCTGTGGTGTGCATCTGGTCAGAAATGTCAAACAGTGGGTAAATAGTCCCCTCTCCCACAGCCTTCTTTCAAAGAGCAAGCAAGTAGCACTTTAGATAATGACCTAGATACTTCTCTGGAGGAGACCCTTGGTGTTCGGTTTAAAAGGCAGGCATTGAGAGCAGCACCTCCTGCAATGAGCAGTGGCTCCCAGGTTGCTATAGAAACAGGTGGAGGTTATGCAACTGTCCTTCCTCACATGCTTCTAGAACCTGTAAAGTAACTCATGCGGGCCTCCCGAAGTCGTCTTCGAACAGAGGTAACGTGTTAGAGGTAACATGGGCTCACGGTTTGGACTTCACCTAGCTGCTGAGCCTTCCCCGGGGGGCAAGGTGGGCTTATCGCCACTTCCATCTGGATCCAGGATCAGATTAAGATTTTGTTTGTAAATGGACTCATTCTTATAGAAAAGCGGGGTAAGGAATATGGCCGGAATATGGCAGGTTTGTACAGCCCAACAAAGATCTGTTCTGTTAAGAAGCAGGTGGGCTACAGAATAGCCATTCAGAGCAATGGCCGGGGTTGACCCTTAGCATCCCCTGCTGGGGCCTCACAGAGCCTCATCTTGTGGCTGGAACCCAAGGCCATGCCTCAGCCTCCCCTTATCAGCAACCTCCCAGTGACTCTGGATTCAAACAACGCTTCACGTAGTGGCAAGGCTTAACCTCTGCTTGAATTTTCTTTTAGAACAATTGCTGTAACAACTACATGTGTTTTTAGAAAGACATTTCAGTTCAGTAAACAAAATCGAGAGGCTAAATGAAATAACAATATGGAAAAAAATGAAGGAACGTGAAAAGATTTTTTCCCCCTAAACAGTGCATTACTGTTTTCTTTTTTTTTTCATAATTGTCATTGATCTTGTAAAAGAATTTAAGTTGAAGTCACAGGTGCAGGGACCATGTCAGACTGGCCCGCTTATCTAGGTGGGGATCACTGGCAATGCTAAAGACCAGAAAACTAATGAAGCTGACCTCCCAGGAGGCAACCCATCAGAAGGTTTAAAGGTATTTGATTACTGCTTTTTTTTATTTTAAATCCTCCCAGTGGGCACTCCGAACCCACTGTTATGGATTCACTCATAAATGGAAAGGATCAAGATCAATCACATAATCTGATACACAAACAAAATGTATCAGCAAGAGTCACTGATTCAGTCAGAAGAGGATGGGCAATAACAATGAAATGATAAAAATCATCTAATTTTAGGTAAAAAAAAATCTCTAGGGAGATATTAATATTTTCCCCTCTGCTGGATTTAGATCTTCATTTCAGGATATCACCTTTGTATCAGTTTCCACAGCGTTAGACTACATATGGGGTTGGTTCCAATTTGCTTAATGTCATCTGGAACAAAGTGAGTCACAGCCTTTTAATATTCCATACTAATTGTTAGAATGTGAGTTATTGCTTGATGCCTTTAGGACTTTACTCCTGTTTACATTTAACTCCTTACCTATAAATCCTTTTTTTCTGTGTGGACACTAGATCATTTCATCAATTAGTAAGCCCTTGCAACGTGTGAGTCATGAAATCACCAGAGTGCCTGGCTAGTCTTGTTGGTCGCAGACTAACCTCCCTCTTGTGCAGTAACATTGGAAAGGGATGTGTCCTTGGAATATGGCAATGGGCAAGGGGGAATACCTGGGGGCAGGTGGAGCTCCTGGCAGCCCCTTGAGCTAGAGAGTGGCCTTGCCTAATGTGGTCCCATGCTGTGACTCTCTGCTTTCCTCCACCGCATGGACGGTGGAATGCTGTCACCATTATTAGCGTTGCTTTTGCTCCCGTCTCAGTTACAACTTTCAGCCTAAATCTGACCGTTTCTGGTGCCTGTCCTTTCTCCCTGAAGTCTACCTCATCACTTGTGACCGACTCAAGAAATTGGCTCTTAGAAAGCAAATGAGCGCAACCCAATTGGGAATTCGTTTGCATGAAATACACTTTCCCTCCCGTCTCTCTTTCCAGCTCCAGTTAGTTTGCTGAACGCCTTACGCAGCCCCTCTTCCTACCTCCCATCCTACCTGCCGAGCAGTCAGGGCCCTCGTAGCCATCTTCACAGAAGCAGAGTCCCTCCTGGCAGTGTCCTCGCCCGCTGCAGGCATTCAGACACTGCCGCTGACCGCAGTCGTCCCCCACGTAGCCCTCCTGGCAGAAGCAGGTGCCATTGGCGCATCTCCCTTTCCCTGAACAGTCCCCGGGGCACCTCAGCTCGCTGCAGTCCTCGCCTGTGTAGGGCTCTTCACAGACACACTCTCCATCCACGCAGAGCCCCCGGGAGCTGCAGTCCGTCGGGCACCGGAGCTCGGAGCAGTCACCCCCGCTGTACTCGCTGTCACAGACGCACTGGCCGTCCACACACACGCCCCGGCTGGAGCAGCCCAGCGGGCAGTAGGGCTCGGAGCAGTTCTTGCCAAACCAGCCCTCGTTGCAGATACAGCCACAGGACTGGAGGCTAAAGTTGCCGTGGCCACTGCAGTGAGGGATGTAGTCCAGTTGTCCTGGAAGGGTCAAACAGAAGGTCAAAGGGAAGCAGTAGCTCCTCCCTATAAGTGGTGCATGGGGAAGGGTGGGCAGAGACCTCTGCTCACTCTCTGGTCAGATCCGGGTGGCTGACAGTCAAGCTCAACCTAGTTTGGTACTTATGCAATTCTGTAAACAGTTTTCACCCGTTCTGGCTGGCCTGTGCCTAGCATGGTGGTGGGGGCAAAAATGAATGAGATCTGGTCCCTTGTCCTGCAGGAGCTCACCTTCAGTGTATCTTACCTTGGGTCCCCTAGAAGTAGACCTTGGATGAGGGCTCAGGTCAAGGAGACTTATTAGAAAGTGCTCCCAGGAGAAAGAGGTCAGGGACAGGCAGAGATTGGGGGGGGAGGAGCGCAAGCCAGGGTGCGTTCACAGGCAGAGTTCCAGGGAGGATAACCTGGGTTATCCTGGGTTTCAGCTCTGCTGAAAGGCAAACTGGCCTGAAAGTTCTCATTGAAGAATGGGAAAAACAGGAGACTGAATGACTGGACTTTTTCTTCTTCAAATTGTTTATTTATAGCTTCGGTTATGAGGCCAAGAAAAAGGTGAGAAAACTTGGGAAATACTTCACCGCGCAGAAACTGCCCCTAATTGTGTGTTATCCAGGCCTGTTACATGTCATCCCTGCCACCTCCTGCTGCTTCCCTGTGGAAGCCTCTAGATACCAGACCCTATGGCGGTGAAAACTGGAACACAAGATAGTAAGATGAATCCATTGTCTCATTAAAGAATGAATGGCATGGCTCTAAGGTACCTTGTGGGTGAGAGGACTGAACATAAAAGGGAACTAACACAGTTTCTGTTTATTAAGGGTCAGCTGATCGCTGTTGCTTCCATGGGGCTTACCAGAAGCCAGGCTTTCAACTGTATAGCCCAAAGTCTATATGCAGTAATCCATGTCCTTGGAGTTTATCAGCATTTGTAGGTGGGGGAAGAAGGCATGGGCTATGAACTTGCTTAAATACCAACTAGTAAGTAGCAGAGCTAGGTCTTGAACGCAGGGAGTCTGGTTCTGA
Organism: Spilogale gracilis; assembly: GCA_004023965.1. Lineage (NCBI taxonomy): Eukaryota > Metazoa > Chordata > Mammalia > Carnivora > Mephitidae > Spilogale > Spilogale gracilis. The sequence continues at coordinate 183,456 of PITA01001278.1, forward strand.
AGATGTAGTGACTTCTCCTAGAGAGGACAAGATAGTAATTCTTAAGTATTCCTAGTCAGGGGGTGGTGAGGTGAGAGGCAAATCTCGGGGACCCTCCGCTTTGGGGGGCATGAAATCAGCTCTTGGAGCATGTGTGTGAGTCCCATGAGCCTTGGAGCAGGTGCCTGTGTGTGTCTGAGGAGGGAGCTGACACCTCCATCTTGCGGGAGATGAGGACAGGTCCTCTGAGACCTTAATGACTATCATTTACTCAGATGGGAGAGAGGCTGTAGCTGAGCGAACAGAGCGCCCGCGTTCTCTAGTCCCTGAGGTTAACATGGAGAGGTATGAATTCAACAGCCTGTGAAAACCAAAGATGAATGAAGACAGACACCAAATTCCCCGCTCGCCACAGAAGTTGCTGCGCTGAACCGATGTACCATTACCTGACTCATCCCCCCAAAATCAGGTTAATGGATTTCAGACTGGCTGAGCAGTGTAGAGAATCCCAGCCCCGATTCCCCCAGGAAGGACTGCATTTAGATCTGAGACGTAGTAGCGGAGAGCCGCAGACTAGTGGAGGAGCGCACGCCCCCCCCCCCCCCCCCGCCATGTGCCAGGAGGTGCTGGATTTCCTGGGACACGCTGCCCGTCCCCGTCCGTGTCCCACCCCCCCTCCCGCTCACCACGGCTGCCCCTGCGGGGACCGAGAGCCCCCAGCCCCTACCTGTGGCCGCGCTTTCCGGGCAGCAGTTGCTGGCGCACTGGTCCCGGAGCAGCGACACCTCCCTCTCCAGCATCTCGATGCGGCTCAGCAGCTCCTGCAGCACCCGGGCTGAGCCGCCGCATGGACAGGCCTTTTTGGGGAGGTTGATCTTGTGGGTGAAGGTGACCTGACTCTCGTGGTCCGAGGTCTGGCCGGTGTATTCTGCCAGCGCCTCGTCTTCGGGGCTCACCTCCTGCTCGGCCGAGGCCTCCAGCCCCGAGGAGCAGAGGCTGTCCAAGGGCACGTTAATGTTGTACACGTGGTTGAAGACCATTGGCTGCTCTTTGCCGGAAGCGCTGTAGTTGGCCACACCTCCTTCCTCCTCGGCAGCCTGTCTCTGGGCCCTTTCGGTGGTGACCTCCAGCTGACACTCAGAGAGCTTGAGCAGGGAGCCCAGAAGGATCAGGTTGACGCCAATGAGCATGTTCTTCAGGACCACCGTTTCCCCGTCCACCCCCATGGTCTCAGCCAGAGCTCTGGGTTCACGACCAGCCTGTAGTATACGGCACGGAGTTGCGGCAATCTGCAAGAGAGACCGAGGAACGAGATGACCCTGAGAGCTGTCCGGAGCTCCGCGGCTGGGCAGAGCCCTGCAGAGCTTAAGAACAGGCAGTTAAGATTTTCCACAGGGACATTGGGAAGGGACAGTAGCTATCAGGGTCACAGAAGCCCAGAGATTTGTCCCCGAAAGGAATGGATTCCTGAAAATGGACACTACTTCTACAGAGGACATTTTGATTTCCCAAAAGGTGTATCTAGAATGCTCGCGTCAGAGCCCCATGGTGGGCAAGTAGCCCCAGCCTCGGGGACCTGTGAGGACTGACGGCTGGGGCTTCCTGGTTAGGCTATTCCTCCAAGGAGAGCTCAGAGCTTCCTTTCACATCTGGGTGAGAAGTAGGATGAAGGGTACCATGGAGCCTCAAGCATACCCTCATTTTTTCCCACATATTTTTAGTGAGGGCCCCCACCACCCACTTCAAAATAACTTACTAACTCCTCTAAGCTCATGTATTCAATACAAGTTGACTTTAGAATAACCAGCCAGGCAGATAAGTAGTTCCAGGTAATTGTGGTTGTTAATAATCCTTGGGTACATTTGTGATTATCAGGGACTGTGTGAACCGAACTTTCTTTTAATCTTCTCATTAGTTTAGTCATGGTGCTTTGAGACCATGGGGTGCCTTTCTTCTGAGGTCCTATTTAAATTGCTAAAATAATGAATTAGCTCCTCTGCTGATTACCTAGTCACCAAAACCCACAGAGGACAATAAATTTACTATAATGCAAATCAGTTTTACAGAAATTATATTTCTTTTTTATCCCCTATGTAAAAGAGGAAAGAGGCTTACAAACTTTGGTTCTAAAGGTAATGTTAGAGCTTCTAAGAAGATTAAAGATGGAGGGGTGGAGTAAGGCTAGCTCAGACTGAGAGAAGACACAGGACTAATGCCTACTGATGGGGCTTGGTGTCCAGACTGGGCTGTGTACCTTGCACGTGATCTTCCTGGCCTTCCAGACAGCCCTAGGAGGGGGCCTGGTGATTATCCCCATCTCATGATGGAAGCAATTCTGCCTGGAGAGGTTAAGATTTGAATGTAGGCCTGGGCGACTTACACATACTGAAAGCTTATTTTCCTAACTTCTGTGCTCTAGTTCATTCTTTGAAAACATGTTAATTTTCTGTTGTCTCTGATGGCAGTTGTGTTAATTCTAGGATCTTCCCGGGAATACTGAGAAAGTTTTGCTAGGGTCGGATCCAATGTTCCTTCCTCCATGAGGCCTCCTCCTCTCACCTTTTCCCTCCTGTCCCTTCATCTGATCTCCCCAGTGAGACCAAGTTAAGCTCCTCTGACAGCATTTCTCATGATAGACTTGCGTCTCCTTTGCTTGGTTCCTCCCACTTGGACTGCTAAATTGATTCTGGTCAGACCACGTCTTATCCGCAGCATTTGATGTGTGCCTAAGGCAGCAAAAGTGCTCAGTACGTGGCTGTTGGATGAATGAGTGGATGCCTGGAAGGATGAATAAACAGATAAATTAATGAGTAAATGCCCAGTGAGCAAAGGGCTGAATCATTCTCCAACTTATTTGATCTCCTTCCATTATCCTCAAGTTATTCATTATTCTCCTCCCTTTCAGTTCAGTGTCTGAGGGTTGATTTTGGTAGGAATAATCTGTGTTACTGACTAGTATAAAAACTATGTCTCATTGTTCAGCCTTTGTGTTATGTATCAAACCATTATCTGTCCCTGTTTCCAATATGAAGAGGAAACAGAGCAGAACTGTTAAACTCATGGACACTGGAGCCAGACCATCATTCAGACCCAGCTCCTTCACTTTCCACCTGTAGGTGGATCATGTAACCTCTATGTTCCTTCATTTCCGCATTTATATGATGGGGATCATAACGGTAACTACCTTACAGAATTGTAGTGATGATTGGTTGCTATCTGTATAGTACTTATCTAGTACCTGGCATTAATTAAAATAAATAAATATAGTTTATAGACTAGTAGAATAATTGTTCTGATCCTTCCCCTATCCAAGGACTTCCCTGAAATCACTGGAACACGCGAGAAGTCTCATGCATTAGTGGATAGCAGGAATGCCCAAAGTTAGCATACCCTTGTTTGAACAGCGGTGAGGTTCTTGGAGTTAATACGGGAAGCGGCGATCCACTGGCCACATGTAGCTGAGTAGATCAACCCTGGGGCTGGATGGAGTGACATGTCTGAGCCAAACTGACCTCATGGCAGTCAACTCTTTCCAAGGCCCTAGATCTTAGGTGCTGTTGGCTCTCCATTTCCAGGTACCCAGCCATTGCCTCTTTGGGGTCACTTCTGCCCCTTCTATCACCGAAAGCTCCCCATGAATGGCTCTGCTATCAGTCACTGACACTCACTCTCACACTGATGGCTGAGGAGTCTTAGCTATTCCTTTAACTAAACTAATGTTGGTTTGTCTGACCCATGTTGCTATTGGTGAACAGCTTTTTTTTAAAGTTATTTTTTAAAAAGATTTTATTTATTTATTTGAGAGAGAGAGAGCAGGAGAGAGATCATGAAAGGGGAGAAGGTCAGAGGGAGAAGCAGACTCCCGCGGAGCTGGGAGCCCGATGCGGGGCTCGATCCCAGGACTCTGGGATCATGACCTGAGCTGAAGGCAGTGGCTTAACCAACTGAGCCACGCAGACACCACTCCCCCCTTTTAAAACCCAGGAACTGTAAAACTATCACATAAAACCCATAGCATGTAATATAGATTTTTTTGCACACAGTTGACAATAAATAACTGAAAGAATAAATGATATTATAACTGGAAAGAAAGACAAGTGACAGGCAAATTAGGGGAAAATGTCAGGTCCTACACTTAGATCCAAAGCAACAACTACAAAAGTATCTACAGAGAGAAAGTTTTAGCTTTATGTGTGAACAACACTTATGATCCTAGTCAATAACAAACTATGAGTCCTTCAACAACGTGATATTTGTAACCTCCAAAATCTTATTTATATTTAGGTTTTATGAGTTAAAACACTGAATAAAGGAGAAGCAAGGAGGTGTTTTGCTCTGTACTGCATTAATCATTGACCACTTCTGGGTGACCAGGATGTTGAAGGGACTCAATCTTGTCATACGAGAGGGAGGAATCAGACCTCAAGAAGTGAAGGCTCAGAAGGTACACTGGTTCTTTTATCATTCACATGACAGATGTTTACTGAGTACCTACTATATATACTGGCTCCTTCATTCATAGAAGTTGTTTTCCTGTGTGTTTGCACATATGTGTGCATGTGTGTGTCAGGGGGAGAACCAACAATAAGTAAATAGTAAAAATAATCATGTGCAGGTATCTCTTGCTTTTTGAGAGTTTGCATTATGCCACCTCCTCTTAGGAGAGACCTATATTAGTTCTGAAAAGGGTTTTCATGGTTAGGAAATTGACAAAAAGCAAAGATAGTGTTTCGCATTGATTCTGTTGTGTGACATGATAGAGGCCGTGCGCACCCGAACCAGTGAGACGGAGGAGTGCTGTCCTGCTCCTTCCCAGGGATGACACTCGGCATTCAGCTTCGAGTCATGGGAGCTTTGAACTGGGTCTGTGAGCTTCTGTACTATATCTCAATTTATTTTGCACATCTGGTAGCAAGGTTTGTCCTAAAGTGTTAGAAAACCCCCAGAGAGGTCATTTTTTGGGTCTGGGAAGGCTCAAAAACTTTTCCATATAAGTTAATGGTATGTGCTTCTTCTCTTTATACCATTTCAACTTAGGAAAGCTTTCACAGGGACACTCTATCAGATAGCAGAGAAGCCTGTGTAGCATATATAATGTATCATCTAAGGCATATCATATGGTATTTAATGTATGAGGATATAACATTCATTTCTGTATGTTTGTATCAGCAAGTGGTAAGTGGAGATGAATAAGAGGTGAGGGGCCAGGGAGCTAACGGGTCAGGAGAAGCGCTGATATTACGGGGCATGGTCAGGGAAGGCTTCTCTGATAAGGTGACAGCTGAGCAGAGACCTCAAAGAAGTGGAGTGGTGAGCCAAGCAGATGGCAGTGGAACAGCATTTCAGACACAGGGAACAGCAAGTATGAGGGCTCTGAGGCAGGAGCCGGACTAGTGAGTTTGAGGGACAGTGAGACTGTGGCCAAGCGAATGAAGGAGCAGATGTGGGGAGATGTCAGAGAGGTAGTGGGAGTCAGGTCAGATACGGCCTTATAAAACACTACAAGGACTCTACCTTTTGTTGTAGCTATATGGTCACTCTTCTAAAATGCATCCCCGACCAGACACTTCTTATGACCTAATCCCTATTCTTCTTCTTCTTCTTCTTCTTCTTCTTTTAAGATTTTATTTATTTATTTGAGAGAGATAGAAATAGAGAAAGAGTATGATCAGGGGGGAGGGGCAGAGGCAGAGGGAGAAGCAGGTTCCCCACTGAGCAAGGAGCTCGATATAGGACTTGATCCTGGGACCCTGGGATTATGTTCTGAGCCCAAGGTAGATGCTTAACCAACTGAGCCACCCAGGCGTCCCCCTGGTCCCTATTTTTGAGAAACTCTCAGTTTTGTGGAGAAGATGAAAATACAATAAATAGAATAACAGTGCAATGACCAGCCCACACACAGAATGCTTAGAGAGGGCTGCAGGTAGTTCAACTCAGAGGCAGCAGGGAGAGCTCTGCAGATGGGGCAGCGCAATTGTCGCTGCCCTTCACCAAGTATTTCTGGCCTGGCTTTCCAGACACATGGTAGGACTATGTTTTCTGGCCTCGTTTTGGTTCGGTGCGGCCATGCCATTAGGACTAGCCGATCAGTTCTGAGGAAGTGATGCATGTCCCTTCCAGGCTGGTGCTTTCACTGCTGATGAGAGACCCTTCAGAGCTCTCTTCCTCCTGTCGTAGCTGGCAGGGTTCAAGACAGTGGCTGCTTCCTCAGCCTGGGTCCCCTCGTGACAACAACAAACGCAATGTCCCTGCCGACCCACAGTGAATAGGTAGTATGTGCGGGAGAAATAATCTTTTGGTTTTTGAGGCACAGATTTTTGGCATGTTTTTTTACCCCGCAGTATAACTTAGCCTCTCAGAAGATGATACTAAACTGTATTACTCTTCGGGTAGAGAAAACAGAAGTGCGTCATACACAAAAGACACTGCATTTGCTAAAACTCTGACATGTGCAAGCACATGCTTGCTCAATCAATATCAGTATTTGAAAGGCTGTGAAAAGCTGAAGGATTGGACTTTTATTTGGCAAAAGTACCAAGGGAATTAGTTTCCACCAAGTGGGGTAATCTATAAGGAAACCAACTTTGGCTCCATATAGAGAATAGCTTTTCGAATAGTCAGAACGACTGAGTTGTCATGGTGGGTAGTGAGCTCCCTGTCACTGGAGGTATTCAGGCATGAGTGGTAAGTCTACTTAATGAGAATGCTAAAGATGGGCTTTCAAGCATTATGTGAAAGGATGAACTAGAATGGACATTACAATTTTCTTTTTCCCGATACTCTCATGTGGCTTTGAAGAGTCTACTCACTATAAACCTGTGTTATTTTCTGGGGCTGCAGTCACAAATCACAAGTGAGTAACTATAAACTATAGAACTTATTATCTCACAATTCTGGAGACTACAAGTCCAGAATCAAGGTGTCAACATGGTTGGTTCCTTCTGAGTGCTTTGAGGGAAAATCTATACCTCTCTCCTCTCTGGCAGCCCTTGGCAGTCCCTGTTGGGATGGGCCACTCCAATCCCTAACTCCATTGTCACGTTGCCTTCTCTGTGTCTCTGTGTCTTCACATGGTCATCAGTCACATTGGATTGGGGGCCCATCGTTCCAGTATAACCTCATCTTAACTACGTCTGCAATTACCCTGTTTCCAAATAATGTCACATTCCAAGGTACTGGGGTGAGAACTTCACCATATTTTCTTTGCAAGACACAATTCAACTCATAAAACCAACAGCTAATTGGACATTTACCAGGCACCAAGCTAAGCATTTTTCTTCTATTATTGTATTCATTCCTGACAATAATCCTATAAACTAGGGAGGAGTGATGTTTAGGAGTCGAGATATTTAGCAACTGGCTTGGCTTGGGCCACCACCAATCAGAAGGAGGCACCCATCAGTCATCCCCTCTGTAAACAGCCTGTAGGAAGGGCTCTGCCATGATTTTGCTAGCATGCTAGGTCTTCTTTCTTTCCATTATTCGAGACATGGGAAATGAACTTCAGGAAAGGCCGAGGAATTTGACCAAGATTGCACAGCCAATGAACAGAGGGCCAGGACTGAAACTGGATCTTAACCACTGTTCTCAGCCAGCTTTAATTAGTGGCCACATACCATTCTTATGAAAAGACTCAGAGCTCTTAAAAATCAACACTCTCTTCTCCTGGGATCAGATTTAGGCCATCTTGACAGCAATGACTTTTAGCTTAGTGTTTTCTCCACCACTGTAGGCAGCTACCCTAGAAACAGTGTTAGTATCTCCTGCTGGAGGGAAGGCTTGTCTGATGGGTTATTTAAAAGTGCCCAGGCTCCACTGGGTCTCAAAGATTCAAGAACAATTATAAACCAATAAACCTTGATCCTAGAGGAGTTGAGGGACACTTTAGAAACCTGTCCTTTCCAAATAGTTATGGAGACCAGGACCCGCACGGGCTCCTGCTGCCATGCACCCACCCAGCTTAGCCACAAGCACAACCCAGACCACAGCACAGGCCCCTCTGCTTCTCTCTCACACCTACACTTCCATGTGTCTCAGGTAGCTGCCCTGGGAGCAGGCAGAGACAGAGGGTTGCATGAATAGTGTGCAGGGCTCCATTTTTCTGACTTGATCTGACATTGCTGAAGGGGAAGGAGAATGAAATAGGTGTTTATTTAATGCTGACTTAATAAACATGTCCTTACTTGTGCCAAGCTCATGTCACTTCATTATTTCCAAGTGGCTTTTCTTTCTCGCATCCCTGAAACCTCCCTTTCTGCTTTCATTCTCTACTTCCACCTCCCATTCCAACAAAGAATGTTCTGCACGTGGTCTTCCTCTGTGGTGCCTTTAGTGAAGCTGGTAGACAGAACTTTGCCGCTTCCTCCGGGGAAGACCTGGCCTCACCCCATGGCATATTCACGAATGCTACATTCGATACGCTTGTCACATGTAAAGGGGAACCCCCCCCCCCGCCCCGCTCGCAGACCCATGACCTGGTTTTGATGTGAGGTGATGGCGTCACTTGGAAGCTAGATGCCAAATCTGTTATCAGATGTGACCTAGGCTGGAGGGGACCAGCAGAGCCTCCCCGTCCCCTCATGGTCTTCCTACCTCTCAGGTGGCTCATCCAGCTACAGCTAATAAGACTCCAGGACCAGGGCCACGAATGGCCAGTCAGAGCAGTGCTGAGTGTGTTGGTGGTGGGAGGGGGGACAGTGGGGGACAGGAGGGGAAAGCAGAGGAGGTGGAGAAGGGAACATGGGAAGCTTGCAGAGCTGGCAAGAGGCTCAGACAAGACTTCTAGAGGCAGAGAGAGCAAATGTAAACCTTGAGGGACAGATAATAAACCCGGACCTCAGTGATACACTGGCCCTTGTGAGGAAGACAGATAGCCAATGACCTTCCCAAGGAGTGTGCAATAGAGTTGCAGTAATTCGATAGCTGATACTCAGGAAATCCATGTGGGGCCATTGATTCATTTCCTCCACCCTGCTTCCTTATCAGTGCAATTATCAGGCCTGGCCCTAGAGGTGTCTCCGGGTAATTTGTAGGAGGCAGAGAGCAGGCCAGTCCCCCAGGCGAGCTGGTGGCCAGTGGCTGAAGTGCTCTCTCCTCTCCCGAGGCCTGTGGGCAGAGCCTGTCTCACCCACCTCAGCTGGAACGCCTGCCCCAGCTGAAGCCAATCTGGGACTCTGCCTTCCCTTGGCCTCCTCCATAGGCCCTCCTCTGGCTTTCTTCCTTTACCTTGATGAGCTTTATGATGGTTATGGAAAAATACTCACAGGGAAGGGAGAGGAGAGCTGGTCTCCAGAAGGTGGGGGTGTGGGGTGGGAGAAGGCGGGGAGGTGACCAAGAGGAAAGGCCACTAGTCACACTCAAGCTATGCCTTTGCGGTTTTTTCATTTTCCTTTTCTCTTCAACCCCCTCCCTCGCCACCTCCAACTCAGAGAGGCCATGCAAGAGATGAAGACAGACAGAAATATCTCAGGAAAAAAACAACAGGAGAGAAAAAATGAGTGTGTAGGTTGTTGGGCTGGTGAGCAGAGGTAATCTCCAGGGGTGGGCAGCCAGAGCTCTGTCTGGATTTTCTAGCTTCTGCCAACCTCAGTCCCCACTCTGTCCCTAGGGGTGATTTATAAACCAGAACTGTATCCGTGGAAAAATGACACTCTTTCTTGTGCTTTTTTTTTTTTTTTTTTAGTAAGAATTAGTTTAAAAATAGTTCCCTCCTTGCCGGTGGGATGCTGTCACTTGGAGAAAGAGGGTAATTATGAAAGACGAGGGTATAATGTGATTACAGCCGGCCCCATTGTGTCAGTGGAGGCCTAGTCGGGGCTGCCAGGAGGGCTCAGAGCCTGCTGCCTCCCTCAGCACTGGGCATTTATTGGGCCTGTCAGATTTCTGAAAAGAACCCGAGGGCAGAGAACTCCCCGCAGACAGGGCCCATGGCTGGCCCCAAGCCGTCAGCAAGGACACTGAGTGGTGTGAGAAGAGACTGGGGCCAGGCCGGGGCGTCACATCCCACCAGGCCGGGCCATCCCTTGCTCCTGAGCAACATTCGCCTTGCCACGCCCTATGTGGGCATCAGCAGGGACGGTCTGTTGTTCCCAGGCCCATGGAACCACATTCTCTTTCCAGCATAAATGGTCAGCCTGGGACGTGGGGGGCTTTGTGTCAGTGTGGATTAGAGAAGCCCAGTGGTTGGGACTGGCAGTCTGGCTTCCGGTCCCCCCCCCCCCCCTCCTGGCTCTGGCTGCCTTGACCTCTGAGAACTCTACCTGGCCTGACCTCCCAGAGCCATGCCTTCCTCATCTGAGATACGGGGTCTTGGCTATCGGTCATGGGAATGTTACCAAATGAGTAAAAATCTTGGAATCGAAAGGGGGCATGAGGTCATCCCAGATTGAATTCCTACTTTACAATAGATGGCAAGGCTGGGCAGGTCTTACCCCCGAGGGCACTGGTTCCCTTTTGGGGGCAGATAGGACTGATAGTCCGTCTTCCAGCTTGCCCAGGATTTTTGGTAAACAGAGATTCCACTTAGCTGAGAATGTATCCAATTTTATAGACCCTAGATAATTCTGTAGAGAATTTGAAAATATATATAATATATTAATAATATATTAGTAATTAATAATATATTAAGAATAGTGTAATATGTTAATAGATTTTAATGTAGTACTATATTTGTTAATGAATACAGTAATAATACATCATAACATCTGGAGAATATTTGAAAATATATATTACATTAGTAATAATGACCTAATATATTGCATGTTAATATGTACTATGATGAACATATACTGATTAGCATATTGTAATATATGAACAATATTAATATAATGCAATAATATATAATACAATAATAGAGTATAATAAAATATATATTTGTATTTATTTGTAATCCATGCGATTATTCCCATTTTATAGATGAAACTTAAAGTATGAAAATGATTCACTCAATTACACATAGTAAGTTAGAGACGTGCTAAATCCTGAGTCATATTTCTAGACTCTCGGTTTAGTCACAGCCCCACATACCAGCCGCCTTTATCCTTTGGAAGTAGGTTGAATATAAATAATAAATTCCTCATCAATTTCCACCCTTTGGTCACAGATTCTTCCAAGAGTCTGACCTTTCTGCTATCATTAATATCTATTTTTCGTTGGTGTTTCCTGAGCTGAGAGAACAGCATGTCACCATTTGCTGTTCAATTATTCTTCTTGAAGAGTCATCGTATTACTTTTCATCTTCCTCTTCTTTACATTTAATAAAAACACAATGATGGAGCACCTGGGTGGTTCAATCAGTTAAGCATCCAACTCCTGATTCCAGCTCAGGTCGTAGTCTCAGGGTTGTGGGATCGAGCCCCACGTTGGGCTCCACACTCAGCACAGAGCCGGCTGGAATGTCTCTTTCTCCCTCTGCCTCTCCCTCCCACTCATGCTCTCTCCCCTAAAATAAATAAATAAATTTTTTTAAATGGAAAGAAAATTGCTTTATAAGAAGAACTACCCACGTAACTACATCTCAAATCAATGGTTTCCATTTCCTGCCTAAGATATTCCTGAGAAGAGAGAGAGAAATTGGTTGGACACCTAAGAGTGGTCTCTGCCCTCATGGGGCTTACAACCCGGTTGAGAAGACTAGACTCATACCCACAACACCAAAAGAAAAAGCAAGACGGTATGTTTTTCTTATTACACTGGAGGTCCTCAAGCCGTTTAATAGGTATCTCTCACATGGTGAACAGAGCTAACTGTGGGAGCAGTGGCTGGAGAAGGCTTCCTGACATGGTGGCCCCAGTTCAGATGGAGGCGAGGGGTTTGAAGAGTGGACAGACTTGTGGAGGGCAGGTACGGAGAGCAGAGAGGAGTCAAAGAGTGTAGCATAAACAGAGTTTATTGGCACTCCAAGGCCAAAGGCTAGGTAGTTCTGCCTCCGGGGGACCATCATCAGTCTTTATAAAAACTTAAAATCAATTAAAACTAGATTGTGGAAAGAAAACTTGTGTGCCCTGTGTGTTCCTCTGAGATCAGGGAGCTGGCCACGTCTGGGCTTGATGTCCATGGGCCAGTGGGTCCAGGAGGCCAACTCAGGGCCATGCCAATTTAGAAGCCTCAAACTTCTAAGGAATTATGACTGTAAATGTAGGAGTTGTTTGCTGAGCCTAAGGCACTGAAACCTTTTAGAAACAAACAAATCTTAGGAGTAGTCACCTGCAAAAATTATACTCACCCACATCCAGAATACAAGATAATTCATCCACTCTAAAAATGCCTAATGACAGATTCAAGTGTCAAATTCATGCTGTTTCCAATTATATGACATAACTATGTTGGAGTCAATCCTTCCAGCAGGAACCAAGTAATTGCTTTCATATCGGATATCCATTCATTTCTTCAGATGACTCGTATATTGGTGGCAACTTATAAAAGTTCAGCTCTGGAGGTCTAAAGGAGTTATTTTCTTCATTGTGCAACTTATGTCTTTTAGAGTATGAAATAGTACCACCCTGACCCCAGAGAACACACAGGTGATTTATATTTTCTAGAGCATGAGATAACATCACTATCTGCTCACCGACTTCGAGGAAGTTCTGAGAGTACAAGTATATGGAGCATGACTGGCTTAATTAAATTCAGTTATATGATGATTGCATGCCAGCAACTGGGCTGGGTTCCATTCGAGATGTCAGGGCTGAGCTAGAGAAATCTCAGGTAAGTCCCTGTGTATCTGGCAGGGAGGATTTGCAAACCAAGAAGAAACAGGAGACCATGAGGAACGCGACGTCAGAAATCTGTGGGAAACCCTTCCGGGAGCCCATCAGAAGGAACTATTTCAACCGCAAGACTCTCTAGAGAAAGCCCAGTGGGGAAGAAGCAGGCCTTTGAGCTGCATTTGAAGAATTAGGAAGCTATCCAAGGGAGAAGGCAGAGGAAAAGGCAGCTGTGGGGGGGGTGGGGTGCAGGGGATGAGGGGTAGACAACTAGGAAAATCATGCTGGAGGTGGGACGCCATCTCCACCGTGGTCCTGGCGAAGGGGTGTGTGTGCATGGCATTCAGGGACGAGGGCAGCATGTTGTCTGAGAGCTAGATTGGCATGTGCAGAAACTCGCCGTGTCCTCTGCGGGCCTGCCAGGCCCTCCACGGGTTGTAAGCAGGGCGCGATGTGGTTCAGAGACGCTTTGACATCTGTCCTGATGGGCACCAAAGATGAATACTAATCCGCCACACTCAAAAGACTGTTGGCTTCTCGTTTATCTTATTTTGCAGTTATTAGTCAGTAAGGCTCAGATTAGCTTTCCTCATTACTTTCGAGAGTGGTTTTTCAGGGTACATAATTTCTTAAATTCCTCTGCTCTCACTCGATCTTGACAAAATGCGTTTTGTTCTCCATTAAGTTATACGGCATCATCTTTGTTCATTATTGTTAAAAGGAGGCTCCCGTGGAATGCCGATGTTGTTTTATAAACTGCTCGATTCAGGATATGTATTGTAAAATATGGGAATTTCCCATGTTTTCAATCAGAATAAAGAGAAGAATTGACCATTTAGCTACAAGCAGCTGCTTTTCGGAGTTGACTCCGAGCATGGCCGGGCTTCTGAGGCTTTGGTGAGCAAAGCGTGTTTTGAGGGTTTCCAGGGTCCATGCGCAATCCATACAGTGTACAGAGAAGTACAACAAAGCCCACAGAGGGTGCAGAGTGTCTCTGGTGGGGTGAGGTTTATACCTGCAAGAACTAGGGCTCAGGGTCCTATTCCCTTCCGCGGGAGCTCTCCTTCCTCCCCAGACGGGAGAGGGAGCCTCAGTGCGCGGCACCAAGGGACGGACTCCCTCTCCGGGCACATGCTGAAACCTTTCACAGGTGATGAATCTTATTCCTGCTGTTGCATGAAACCACACTGAACCATGCCCACAGTTAGGTTAGACGATCTCTTCCACGGGTTCCTCCAGACCCTCTCTCCACCTTTCTCCTCCCTCATCTCTCTCCCCAGAGGCTCCCTTGCCCTGGCCCTGGATTGTCACGTCCAGTCGAAGGGAGAGGCCAAGCAGGAGTGGGGAGGAGAGCGGGGTCCTGGCTTCCTCCTGGGACATTACTCAAGCCAGTGGTGTCCCTCTCAAGGTGACCTTCTCTATACCACTCTCTTTCTAGGTTCTAGTAACCTCTCTGCCAACTCCCATCACCTCCGTTGGACCTTAAGGTTGGTAACAGCTCAGCTTCTACTCATCCTAGTGGTCTGGATGCTGTGTCCTCACTGACTGAGCCCAGGGGCCCAGGGCTCATCCCTGCAAGTACCCATAGAGACCTGGCTTCCCGGGGAGAGTGGTTTACCCCAGACATTTCCTCCTGTTCCCAGATCTGCTTAAAATTTACCTGTCCTCTGTGCCTCATTCCTTCAGTAGTCAAATGCCAAAGTAATACAAGATACAGTATTGGCAATAAATTAACATCTTCTGAAAACCTATTTGGAGACAGGTAGGCCTTAGACCATAAATTACAGTGACATTTTCATTTGAACAACAGCCTCATCTAACCTAACAGTGGACATGGTTCAGTGTGGTTTCATGCAGTAGTGGAGAATAAGATTCATTGCCTGTGAAAGGTTTCAGCATCTTTTCTCACATTGGTCTTTCTACGTTTTCCCTGTTGAAAAGCACTAAAAGGAGCTAGAGGACCAGAACCCCTGGCATTTGCAGACTCATTATAGTTTACAAAATAATTTCATAAACATAATCTTGGATCATCCTTTTGTGAATTTTGTAAAGTATGCAAGGTGGTATATTGCCCCACTTCTTGGAGGAGTAAACTGAGGCTTATTCCTCCGAATGACATGCGGTGAGGCTGGTATTAAAGAAATCTAGTGTTTTGAGGTAACCTCTCCTCCTGTTATGGGGTCGAATGGAATTTGACTCACCTCTCCTTGAGTTTGTTTTCCTCACAGGGAAAATAGGGAAATACAGTGACTTAGAAATAATAATAATAATAAAGGCACAGGTTAATTTATTTCTTAGCACAAAGTATGTTCTACAAATTAAAAAAAGAAGTTTCAACTTTCTACTTTATGCTTTGGCCACTTGTAGGGGCTTTAATGAGCAGCTGGCCTGGGTAGAGGCAAGGGACTCATGGACACTGACCGTTTGCTGCAGGGCTAGAGAAGGAGTGTGTGTTGTCTGGAGAGGGAGTGGAGAAGCCCACACTATAGTCAGTGCATAAGGAACTTTCTCTGTTTCTCTCTGTGGATTGATGCAACAGCTCTCTTCTACTTGGGCAGGAGGATTCTATCCCAAGAAGCTCTCAGATTTCCCTAAGAACAAATCAAAACTGGATCCTTTCTTTGGAGTTTGTAATAGGAAAACGTATCCCTTTGATCCTAGCTTGCATTATCAAACAGGATTCCTGCAGAGAAATCATTATAAGGTTTCCCCCTGCTGAGCAAGACACCAGCTGATTCATTGGGAAGCCTAAGCAGGTGAACTGTTTCCTGAACCAGCGCTGAGAATTTTCCATGCTTTATCCATCAAGGGCTATGTTGGGAGATAATTCTGAGGGAGGCTATGACATGCCCTCATCCTGGTCTAGGATATCATAACTTCATTAGTTTAGACCCACAAATGTGTCTAGAAAGGTCCAAACTTTTGATCTGCAAGATGCGTCCACAGTAATAAATTAGCAATGGGTATTTATTGTCTTTCTCTAAAATAGCAAGATTTCTGGGCTTTTCCTAGAAGGTGAAAGACGTGGCCGTTGCTGAGTTTGTCTAAACCAGGCACATTTGGTTAGGAAGGGAAACTCCCCTCCACCTTCAACAAAGCTGGTCACATGTACCCACACGACCCAGGATCTGCCCATTGCTCCCCATTGTGATATGTGTGCAGGGGAAGAGAGGGCTTTTCTGACTGATGCACCCATATTCCAGGCACAAACCAGACACTCTTCGAAGGCTTTTGCATATTAATTTATTTAATCCTCAAAGCAACCATACAAGCAACTGTGATTGTCCCCATTTTATAGATGAGGAAGTTGAGTCGCAGAGAGGTTAAGTGACTTCTCTAAAATCCCAAAGCCTTAAGTGAGGGCACCAAGAGTCAAAGTGTTCGACTGTCAAAGGATGTAACCAGTAGACTGGGAAGCCTTCACACAAGAAGGAATTTGTGACGACGACCCTTCTTTGAGCTCACGTAGAAACTTGTTACTACGTTTAACAGAATAGTTATCTGCAGAGTTGTTTCTTCCCCGTGTCCCCCCCAAACAGAGTCCCTAGAGGGCAGGTCTGTCATCTGGCTCTCTTCTGTCCCAGCTTATAGGACAGGTCCTGAAGTCTCGGGGGCTCTTTATGTAAATAAGTACGTACATACACACGTGATGAGACTCCAGCCAGCCTTACCTACTTAGGTGTCCACATTCTCCCCACAAATTGGTTTCTCCTGTTTCCAAAGTTTCTGAAATTGTGCTCTGTGCCATGTTATTCCTGAGAACTGCTGCTAGGAGTGTGTGAGGTGACCCTGGGGACCTGGGACAGGCTGTCCTACTAGCTTTCCGCACAGTCTATTGTTAGGGTAATGAACGTCCTGCCTGTCCCTTTCAGGCCTTCTTGCTGAGAGCTTTGGGATTCTAGGTCTTCCCCCCTCGCTTCTCTTTTGATTACTGCTGCCTGTCACATTGTTTCTCACTATTGACCTTGGGGCCTGTCAGACCATCACACCCCCTCATTGTCTGCCTGCTGCATGTCCATCTTTGCTGAAAATGGTTTCTCTCATTATTCAGGCCCTGTCAGTCTCGTGGATTTATTTGACTCTTCTCAGCAAGGAAGGAGTGATTTGGAGCCTTCTTTGCCCTGGGATTTGATGGAGGTTGTCGACTGTGAGCCAGGTCATTGGTGGTCCCCAATGGGGGCCTCCTCAGGGAGACTTTAGAGAGAGGTCATTGCATGGTGGACAGGGCATCCGTTTTGAAGAACACATCTCTCTGTGTCTCCTGCCACTTCCAGTCACTGGCTTTATGAAACTGACAAGTCATATGATGACTCGGAGTCTCTGTTTCCTTATCTGTGAACTGGGAATTATTTATAGTGAGAATCAAGTCTATGTGAAAATACTGTATAAATTACGAAGTGTCACGTCATCGATGGGACAGCGTCTGCATTGCTAATGTGTGGTTCCATTTCTGTGTGGGCAGGAGGTTTGTTACCGGATGTCCAGCCATGGCCATCTCTTTCTTCCCCAAGCCTGTGTCAGCCCCGGCAGTTAGTGGGGGCCCAAGCCAGAGGGTGACTCATCACTGGAGGCTGAGTTAATCATTGTGGGGAGGAGCAAAACGCAACTGAGGATGTTCATGTGGCAAGGAGTGACAAATGGTATGGTGGCTTTGTGGAGCATTGTCTCACCCCACACTGGTTGAGGAGGACTGCCATTTCACGTAAACAACCAGTAACTCTGAAGGAGTTTCTTTCCCAAGTGTGAAAGAGCAGAATGTAGCTCCCTGGGAATCACAGGGATTCCTAAATTATTCCTGGGTTTTCCTGGCCTGGGTTGGATCGCTGAAACTGGGCCCTAAAAAGCAGGAGGGGCACTGGCGTGAAAACCATTCACTTGGCTATAGACGCTGGGCATGAGG
The DNA here is from genome assembly GCA_004023965.1 of Spilogale gracilis. Taxonomy (NCBI): domain Eukaryota; kingdom Metazoa; phylum Chordata; class Mammalia; order Carnivora; family Mephitidae; genus Spilogale; species Spilogale gracilis. Next base: position 201,039 of record PITA01001278.1, read on the forward strand.
CCTAGGAGGCCAGCCTCAGGTTCAAGGCCAAGGTGGAGGGGGGAGGGCTGTCCTGAGCTGGATTGGGCAAGATGGAAGTGGGTCATGTGACATGTCCAGGATGCAGCCAGGGTCTGCTGAGATTCAAAGAGCTGGTTTAAAGCCGCTAGGGTCAGAACCAAAAGGAGAGGAGACCCATCAACAGAACCGACATGCAAATGCCACCTGTCCCAGGGGTGAAGGTGAGTGTGCGTGCCAGGCAAACACGGTATGCCTTAGGACTTGGGTTACCCACACCAGTGGCCTAAAGCTAAACCAACAAGTCTATATTTTTTAAATATTCTTTTTTCTAATTAGAAAGATAATACATATTCATTATAAACTAGCCAGAAAGGTGGAATTGTTAATACCCTGACCCAGTGAAAGTCAGTAGTGATTTTGGTGTATTTAAAAAAATTTTTTTTCTCTGTGTTTATTTATATAACTGAGACTGTACCCTTGATAGTCTAGTGAAATAGACACTTTGGACCAACAAAATTCCTTGCTTTGCTATCTTTGGGGAAGCACTGCCCAGGGATGCTGCCCTGTCTCAGGCAGGCCTGGAGGGCAGGTCTAAGGCCTACCGGGGTCCACATCAGCTGCCGGGCTGCACCGTCCTGGCTAGGCAGATGCCAGGCCCGGTAAGGCAGTGGTGGGGAGCAGGGCCAATCTGCACGAGGGAGCAGCTTCTGTATTTCTCCCTCTGCCCCTGGCACCACGCACACTTCTCTGCCGGCGGGGAGCCCAGGCAAGTGTTGACAGGTTGACTAGCTTCCTCCGCATGCTTCTTCTCATTAACGTGTGTGCAGAATCGTGTCTGAACATGTAGCTATGGCGGGAACATTATGTTTGATCCCGATCAGTATCACGAACCAGGTCTGCTAGAGAGACCCTGGGGATAGAAGGGTCTGCTCTCCCTACCCTGTGATTTCTGACCATTCTCAACAGTTGACCCTCAGGCAGGGGTGAGGGGAAGCTCAGGAGAAGAGAACTTTCAGAAGGGGTGGGAATGCCTGGAGCGGGAGACAGAGCAGACAGGACCAGTGGGGGAGGGAAGTCCCTGGGTTTCATTGCCTCACGCTGTACCAGCCAAGTTCCAGCAGGGGGAGGTGGGAAGTGGCCACATTTGAGTGGAAGGCAGAAACTGCTGGCTGAGATGGAAGGTAGACTCAGAAAGAACTTCGGGGACCAAGACCATGCGAGGAAGACCAATTCAAAGACCCTGGACAGTGACTCACCCCAGAGTGCTCTGAGCGTGCTGCAAGTAGCAATATCCCTGTAGGTCCGGGAAGGATGGAGTCTCATACCCTCAGAGACACTGGCAGTAATTCTTATCCCAGGTGTTATAAGCAGACCTCCCGGCTCCGGTCTGAGCACATTACTGCAGGCTTATCAAGTGGTTTCCCAAGATCTTGAGTTAAGGTTACTTTAAGTGCGAGGTAAGAGTGTGTCATAGGTGTGGGGCTTAAGAATCCAATCTGCTGCACACTAGACAGCGATCATGGCCAAGTTCCTGCTTTGGTTTTCTCCTCTGTAAAATGGAAGTATTGATGCTATCTGTCTCACAGGTTGTTTGAAGTATTTCATACATAAGATGTATTAAGCATTTGACAAGGGACTGGCATAAATAAGCACTCTAAAAAATATTAGTCTGCCCGACTGCTTTCTGAGGTGCTAAGGGGGACTCAAAGCTGAATGAATTTGAGTGAGTTCTTCCATCCAAGGCATTTCAGCGCAAGGACCCTGAGTAATTCATGAACAGGGACCAAACTGGTTTTCATCAAAACCTGTGACACCGCCTCCTGAAGCAGGGTGCTGATTGGTCGTGAAAACGGTCACATCTCCTGAAGCAGTGTGCTGATTGGTCATGAAAACAACTGGGCAGGGCAGAAAGGCACCGGCAGCCATATTTGCATCCTCTCTCCCTACACGTTGACACAACCACCGTACTTGGGTTTGCAGAGGCTAGCATTTCTTCAGCACCCCGGACTGGGGCCTGGGAACATAGAGCCCCTGTGGCCCTCCCTCCCAGGGCTAAGACTCAGGGGCGGCGCTGGCATTAGGCAGCTACGGGGAGCCCAGTGGCCATGCTTCCGCTCCCCTGCGCACTGGGGAAAGGGCAGCACTCTCCCCAGGCTGGGCCTCAGCCTCTGCCACCTGTAAAGCAAGACCTATTCAAGCTGCTGCTCACCACGATGCTTTTGTGGGGTCTTAAACCTGGAGCCAGCCTTTGACTCCCCAGGAAAAGCTGCCTCGGGATCTGCTGAGATCACCGAGGCTCAGCCTCCAGAAAGTGCAATGGTTGCATTTTCTAATTTAATGAACTCGAGGGAAAACATCTTTGGAGCTGTGGATTCCCCAACTAGTCGGAAGAAGAAAGCTTTCCAGGGTTGCGCAGAAGGCAGAAGCAGATCTCTGCATAAAATTAGTAATATGGCATCTAATTTGCCTGTTAGGGGACATCGCTTGTGCTCCTCAGGGCCCTGGGTCGCCTTTTGCCCCCCTGTCTTCATCCACCAGCGCCCCAGAGGCTTCTGGGGAAGTCGTGGAGTGGTTGGTGCCTGGCTGCCTTCCACGGCGGCCTCCGTACTTGGGTGACTCACAGCTGGAATAAATAGGCGGTACAGGCGCCCTTCTCTCCTACTTTAGTACAAGATCAGCAGAGGCTGCGAAGCTGCCCTGGGCAGAGCTTAAAAGTTACAGCATTGACCTGACTCAATGCTGAATCTCCCCAGTCAGGTACAAATCATACAGCCTTTGTTGTTTATGCCCGAACATTCTGACTCAAGGAAGTACTCTCATCATGGATAATTTAGAAAAGGCTGTTCAAACACTTTATACTCTATTGACAGTAAACACATCTTTTACTTGGAAACCCAGTATGAAATATATAAATCTATATATATGTAAAGCAAAAACCAAGACTCCATGGAACAGCACTTACTGTTTTGAATGTGTTCCAATCCGTTCTATTATACTACATTCTCTTCTCCCTCATTAAGAAACAATACAGGTTGTAACCCATTAAACTGGTTTCATGCTCCACTAATACGTCACAGGCCACAATTTGAACATCACTGCTTTAGAGCAGCACTGTCTAATAAAAATACAATGAAAGCCACCAATGGGATCCTCATATATAATTTAAAAATTTTTAGTAGCCACACTAAAAAGGTAAAAATAAACAGATAGAATTAATTTTAACAATATCTTTTGTAGAGCTCAAATAGTATCATTTCAACATGCCATCAATATAAAAAACTGTTAATGAGCTTTTTGTTGTTGTTAAACCTTAAATCTTTGAAATGTACATTCACAGTGCCTCTCAGCTTGCACTAGCCATATACCAGGTTTCAGTAGTCACATGGGGCTGCTGACTCCCTCTTTGGCCAGGATAGCTTTAGAGGCTAATACAGGGAAGCAAAATCCAGAGTTTATGATGGTGTTTACAAGGATGGGGGGGGGGGTACTGACAACATTGTTTCCGTTTGTTTCTTGTTTGTTTGAAGCTGCATTTCCCAGGTGCCTCTGCTTCAGCACCAAGAATCAGAATCAGTTTGGGATTGGGATCTAGATTTATTATGAGAAGTCATATCTTTTTTGTAACTTTGGGGAATGGTTGAGGGGAAGGTTAATGGCAACACCATATTACCTCCTAAATGAAGAACTTCAAGAGATACAAGCTGAATTCAAACAATGCTTACTAAGTAGCTCCTATGTATCAATGGCAAACCAATGTCCTGGTATGGAAAGGTATTTGGGGGAGGGAGGATCTTTCTTCAGAACCAGAGGCTGAGTGGGTCAGGGGTTGTCCCTGCTTTGTCGGGGGGG